>BGNK01002055.1:7558-71205 GCA_003297005.1 Symbiodinium sp. clade A Y106
CCTCGGGCGCTTCAGTAGTCGATGGCATCTACCCCGCGGGCCGGCCACGAGTAGCCCGCTGTCCGCAGAGCAATGGACACTTCCCACTGACTCGGAAGGCCGATGAAGATCGAACGGCCAGCGTCGGGTCTCCGCTTGCAAAGGCTCTTCACCGGGCCAAATTTGGAGAACACCCTGGCCTCCTCGAACACAATCCCGTCGAAGCCCGCCAGCACGATGTAGGAAGCTAGCTGGATGCGGTCCCGGCCGGACGCACCTCTGTTTTCACCAGCGCAAGCCCTGGCAAGAAAGCGGCCCACGTCGGCCGCGGCTGCTGCTCTCACAGGATCCCTCGGCTCGAGCTCTGCTGCAGAAGCTACCGTAGGAGAGGCAGCCAGGGCAGTCCTAGAAGATGGGCCCTGGCTGTTAAAGGCTCGCGGCGCTTCCTCAACCACCTCAAAACCTTCCGCACCTTCCAGGGCAGACACCCGCCTCTCAAGGGCGGCAACCAAAGCTCGCAAATCAGAAACCTCAGCGCGGAGCCTGAGAACCTCACCCTCACTCATCAACCAGCCTATACCACCCGTTTACAGCTCCAAGCCTGCGTCTGGCCTGGCGGAGCAGCTGCACTCGGAAAAGGAAGGCCAAGTCCAAGAGGGGCCCTAGCAGGAGGCCCAAACAGAGGCCGAGGATCACTGAAGGCAAATCCAAAGTCCAGCCTTCGGGCTCGAAGGGAGGAAGAGGACAAGTCGGGCCCAACCCTGAAGGTTCCCCGAACGCAACCTCNAGGATCACTGAAGGCAAATCCAAAGTCCAGCCTTCGGGCTCGAAGGGAGGAAGAGGACAAGTCGGGCCCAACCCTGAAGGTTCCCCGAACGCAACCTCACGAGCAAGCCCGAACAGAGCCCCAGCCAAACCACCAGTGGAACCAGCTACCACCAGAGGCCCTCGAGCCATTCAAATCTCACGACATCACATACAGTCATGCTGGCTCAGCTTAAGCTATACCTCACCGGGGGAAGAGGACCCCACACCCCACCCCACAGCGCGGAGGGGTTGGCATCCTGGACCATGGACCATGGGGAGGAGGGGGGCGTGACCATTTTTGTAAATATAAATATGTATATATATATATATATGTATGTATGTATGTATGTATGTGTGTGTGTGGTTGCGCCCCGGTGGGGCCCCCCTCGCCCCCCATGGCTCAGTTTATATACAATCACACAGGCATGACGATGTATGTTTCTTTCCCGCCTGTGGAACGGGACATCCTTCCTTCTCCTGCGGGGCGGGATTCTGTGGTTTTTCTGCATCCATGCGCTCGTCCCCCTCCCCCGCCACGTAATTCATGTCATCTACCGTGTACATCGATCATGATGTATTTCCCTCCGCCCCCCGAGAACGGGACAGCCAGCTTCCGCGGTTCTGTGATTCTCCATCTGTAGCCCAGATGAGGAAGGAGAACCCCCGTCCCCCGCCTGTTTTTCCCTCCTACCTAGCAAGGACAAAGCCCGCATTGCAGGGTAACTTCGCAGAGACAGTTGACTACGCTGCTCCTGTGGTAGCAATTAGGGGGCCCCTGTGGAGGACTGGGTTCCCCTTTCTTCTGCTTGAACTTAAGGCTCCCAGGCCCTTGTATTTGAGACCCATACCATTGGGGGGGGGGGGGGNGGGGGGCAGAGGGGGCGGCGCAGAACGCACAGCGCACAACCATACAAAAATGCGTAGTACGAACATGCTGTATGTGGCTACAGCTCCTGCAAGCTCCGTATTGATGTAACTTTTGTTTTCAATCATCAAGAAGAGTTCTGTGAAGAAGCCTGCAAAGTTGCAGAGTTCTACCAGAGGCAATTGAAATCGTATGCTGCCAAATGAGTATGAGAACGGCTCGGTGGCAGTCCTCTTCGAAACATTGCAACGAATTGGTCTGGTTATTGCACCCAGCAGCTAGCTACCAAATGCATGAATGGAGTGGCACAAGCACCTGCCAGTGAGGCAGGCGCCGATCAAGACACTTAGCAGGCGACAAGCCCTGCCTCTGGGCTTTCAACATCGACTGAAGCCACTCCTCCGCGGTCATCCAAGTGCACCACGCTGAAGCCAGCCTGGTTCACCTGCAGAAAAGGGGCACAAGCTTTCTGCTGGGATGCGTAGTGGTGTGCGTACTTCATTTTGGGCAATGTTGGGCAATTCTTCGGCCATGTGCGGCCCTTGCCGAATCGGCAGTTTCGTGACAAGCTCTGGTATGTAGTTGTTCTTTGTGAACGTGATTACTGTAACAGTATCAAGCTGCCCTAACATGCTGTCCACTCCCAGGCTGGAAGTCACAACTTGCTGCCCATGAACGCAAAAAAAATCTATTTACAACCGTGTGGAAGCCTCAGCGCCACAACAACCACCTCCGCCACCAGACAGGATCTCGATGCAAAGGCCATTCTCGTCCCTCCTGGCATACAATGGCTGCATTGCCAGACAACAATCCGCCGTGAGTGAATCAGGTACGGCGGGACACATCGCAATTTTGATCATGGACATGGCCGTAGGCGCAGATGACCTTTACCTGGAGCAAACTGGTCCACAACGACCCCCGACTTAACAGAATGTTGCGGCAGTCGGAACTTGCAGAGTTATGTGCCTCTCCACCGCGTCGAATGCTGGTATGCTGCTTTGCAGCTCGAAATAGTCTTGGATGTTTGGTACTGCTTTGCAGCATAACTGTCGTACCGCAGAATCGGACAAAGGCCTGTTGGCGGTCTGAAACAGCCTCACACATGAGGAAGGGCTCTGTCCCTCACTCGCTCCGAGGAAACAGAAAACTCACAAACTCGTCGTAGTCGATCTGACCTGCTGTAAGCGATAGACGATATCATAAATGCAAAATCACACGCCGCTTGGGGCTTGAACCATCGTCATCGGTGTCCATGACTTCTGCCAGAATCTCAACATCCTGAAGGTCATATGAAACATGTGATACATCACCAAACTGATGAGAGCTGCTGCACGGCGCCAGACCTTTGCATTCATCTTGCATGCTTGCATCAACAACCTGAGTGATTCGTGTAGCATGGCATGGAAGCAGCAGCTAGAAGCTGCCTTCTGGCTTGAAATCTGAGAGCATGAGAACATGCAGAATTTGTTGGTGCGCTTCTTGTTGGGGACGAGGTTGGAGTGCTTGGGTTGCAGATGCTGACGACGCACGACCAAGAGAGACGGGGTCACATGGCAGTTTTGAAGAAAATACATGGATTCATCTGGATTGTGAAACATTGTGAAACCGCCTCCTTCGATACAGTGCCAAGAGAAAACGGGAAACGGCTTAAAGGGAGAAGGAAAAAATGCTGGTGCGGCTTGAATAAAGGCAGCAGGTTGCATGCGGTTTTTGAATCCGTGCGGATTCGGTGCTCCTTCGGGCAAGCTTGCATAGCTTGAAAAAACTGTGTGTTTGGGGGAGGCTTTGCACTATGTGTGGTAACCTAGCACTGTCAAGAGCCATGCAGGTAGTCTCCACAGGCTGAAAGCCCTGAGCTATGACGAACGACCATGCCTTTTAGGATTGCTGTGTAAACGTTTGCCTCTCATTCTCTGTTCGCCCCCCCCTCGTGTTTGCACCCCTGTCTTGCTGCCTCTCTCTCTCCCAAAAAATGTTCCGGTCCAAGAAAACACACCTCCCAGCTTAAAATGCATCCGTGTCACTTCCGGACTTCTGCCTGCAGCACAAGGAACATGCTTCGTGCTGCTATGTGGCAAGATAAACCAGGCTGCATCCCAGAGCAACCACAGTCGAAAGATCCCCTCAGTTTGTAGAGAGGTCTACTAGCAACCACCATATCAAACCTTTTCCGGGGTCTTTTTGCCTCTTGCATGGCTGATGATCACGAAGCAAGGTTACTGCTGACAAGTCGGTGAATTCCCTCCACGATGCTGTGTAAGGGGAACATGTGCCCCTTTTCCGGGGTCTAATATGGTTGGCTGCGTAGGGATTACACGACCCTTTTCAGACCCTCGCCCGATTCAGACATGGCATCGGATGTTGACGAGTTTAAAAGGGGTCATGGAATGCCATGCCTATGTTCGTCGGAAGATACTGTATGACAAACCTAATGAACAGACAGTCTCTACCTTTTAACAAATGGTACCTTCTCAGCCTCCTGCGACAAGATAGCGCAACATGATGCAACATGCACAGCATGTGACAAGATGCTGCCACATGGAGAGGGTCTAGATTGGTCTCCCTACTAGGGTCTAAATTGGTACCGCCGACCATTCCAGACCTTCCCCCAATCCAGACCCTCGCAAACTGAGTGGGTGTCGAAAGCATAAATTTTAAAAACCGTGGAGCTAACGACCGTGCCTTGGAAATCAAGCCGTTGCCGTTGGAATCCCAGACTCGGAACGATGCCCTGTCCAAATGCCGGTTCTCTCTGACACTGATTGAATCTGTCAGACTAGACATTTAGAAAAGCAAAGCTTAACCGGCTTAGCCGACCTGACGACATCGGCGGCACTGCCTGAGAAGTACAGGCTCTGTGGATGACTGAAGAGCTGTACTCGCAGATATTGGAAACCTCGATCAACATGCGAAAGAAACACATGTTAAAATCTGTGCAGGGCCTAGATCCTCCATCAACTTGGCGCTGATCAACCCGCGTCTGGTTATCAGCATCCATGTCTCGGCCAAAGCATCAGCTTCCAACTACACTTGGAGACCAGGCCCACCGGCGTCGACAAAACTCTTTACCTCTGTGGAGCTAATCGCTACCTCTACGGTCGGCTCGAACTCGATGCTTTCATCCCGAGACCGAGACCGCGAATTCTTCGTAGTCAATCTGATCATCCCGATTCACATCGGCCTCCAACTTGAAGTGGCACCGTGCAGGGGGCCAGCACCCTAAGGAGCAACGGGCCGACCTCCTTCATCAAGGTGTCTATCTCCTGAGCCGTCACCGACACCGCCTCGGCTGAGCTGGATCACGCGACTGAGACTGCAACTCGTATCAAGTCCCGCACAAGCCGCCGCATGAGCGAGCCAATCTCGTGCCTGCCTGGGAAACGGGAGAATGGAGCAAGCAGGATTTTGTGGAATACTGCCACCGTGGCACTGAGGGTGCCATTGCCATTGGTGTCAGCAGCACGGAATGTAGACTGCACCACCTGAATATTATTCACCAACTGTATCTGATGGCAAAAACACTCTCTGTATAATCAATTATGTATCGGCCTGCTTCCTCATGTCGTCAGTAACTGTTTGCACCTTGGCCGCAAGGGAGTCCATCATTTCGTGGCCTTGGCATTGAGCAGGCTTCGAGTGGCATGTCGAAAACAGCCTCGGACCACTTGTCATGCAGGCAGGCGTCAATTCTGGCTTCGGTAATACTTTGGGATGGCCTCTTGTGTCTCAACCTGAGTTGTGGCCCTACTGCAGTCCACCACAGCAAGAGTGGCACGAACAGGATCTGCTGCTGCACCAGGGCTTGCGCTGCAGGCACCAGATGTCGTGCGGCACTCTCGAGCAAACCAAAATATCGCTTGACATGATCCTGAACCCGGCATGGAATCTACATCAACCGGCAGGATGTCTTGCTCGCAAATTACTCCATGGTCCTCATGCAGGAAAACGCCCTTGTCATTGAAGCCAAGTCGGCACGAGCTCAGCGGAGGCTTCCAAGACTTCTTGTCAGGAGCCTCATTGAGGTACCTAGCGAACTTGCGAGTCCTTGCAAGTGGTTGTAACTTACAGTATTGTGTCGTGGCATGATCTGGGCACTGACGCAACATGGCAGTCTCCGTCACATACAACCTCGAAGTACGTTGTCAGATGTGAAGTGCAACTGCGATTCACAGCTCATTGAGCACTTGGCGTTTGCCAATCCTTCCGATTGCCGGAAGCCTGTATTCTTACATGTTGCAAGTCCTGCACCATCAGATTTCAAAATTGAAATGCGGTTCGTGAAATGCCGGACACATCGGACGCGCAAATCAGGTCCTTCAGAAGGAGCCTGTGCTTGCCTGGTACGATCAGCACTGGGAGCGACTCCAGGTCGATGGTGAGAGCCATAGCCGCAGCTAACACAGCCCACTTCCTGTTATCCCTGCTGTCTGCTCTAAGAAAAAAGCTGGCTGCATTAGCTGCGCTCCTACGGACACATGAAATCAGCCAATCATCCTAGCTGCAAAGAATGTTGTACGTTAGCTTCACAGCTGCTGGCCGGATCAAGAAGATCCTACCCGTATTAGCCTCGGACACCTGCATTCATCATGCATGTTTCAACGCTAATGCTGTGGATAGGAAAGCGTCGTCGCTCCATAGAGGCGCCAATTCATCCCAGCCTTCCCTCTGCGTTGAGGCGGTAGTGCCTCTCTGGAGGTTCTCTTGCAACAAATGTCATGAGTCATGACTTCCCAACACCGAGGCTGGGACTAATTCAAAAATGGCTCGCGGGCAAAGGCCCGGATAGTGCTGGATGAACAGGACTGTGCCAACCTGAACCGGTCGCGGCACCAAAGTCGAGATCCCGACCAGTGCAGGCGAGGAACGGTGTTCTTCTTGGCCCGCTCTTTTACGAGTTCTTGACCAGCCTCATCCAAACATAGAGAAGTGTGGCTTAAAAATGCCGAGTTTTGGAAGTGTTTCTGAGCTGCTTGCTCTTGCGACTTTGCGCAAGAAGTCTTGGGAAACGTTGCGACCTTCCATAACGAAAGAAACTCCGGATGGCTTCTCGATGCACCGCAGAGCGGGCCACAGCAAAACACATCCTCCGGCCTCCGCAAAGATGGTCAGCACACCGCCGACCTCTCCTTGGCGTCATTTCATTCGTGTCGATCGCGTCATCTGTGTGGGCTCTTTCCCGGCTCTTTCGCTCCCGCTCTGAGAGCTCGGCGCGTCTCCGCCAATCGCGCCATCCATTAGGAGCTGGCCGTTGGCATCCACCGCGCCATTTGTGTCAACCGCAATGACCTTTCTTGGTTTCAGTCTGGCCTGTGCTGAGTTTTTCAGAACACTGTGCCATGCTGCGCCTCCAAGTCGGCATCTGGGATCTCGTAGTGATAGTTGTAGTCGGGAAGCCAGAACTGCCTGTAGAAGCTTATAGACCCGACCCAGAAAACAGGTGGCCTCTAGCAGGTTACGCTAGTGGCACGAAAACGGCCCATCTTTCTTGCTAGCTGCCTTGTCCATTCTGGGCGATGGGGATTGCGATCCTGCGACTGATGCTTGGAATTCAAGCAAAAGCTGCATGCGAGAGCTTGTGCACAAGTCCTTGTTGAGCTGATTGCCCGAGTAAGCCTTTGAACATGCAAAGATGTACTAAGCCGACAGTTAGGGATTGTAGGAGAGACCACGGCCTGAAAGCCCAGAATATGTTTCGGCTGTACCTCACGCAATACGAAACGCGCCGCTTGAGTTGTTGCTCCTTGTGTGCAATTAAGGCCATGGCATGTGGACAAAACGCGTATGGGTCATGGCTACCAAAATCGTGGTTGCCATAGACTGCCAGCCACGGAACCTGGTCAACGACATTTTGCTCAGCTCGCACTTCCGAAGACAGATTCTAACCGTCACATCAGGTTCAGTGGATGAACATGGCACAGGACCATGTACACACACGCCTACCCGGATCAAAAAGTTCGTAGATCTGACCCAAACCAAGGTGTGCCACCGGTGCAACTTTTTTTTGACGAAAGCTTGTCCAAAACATCTCTGCACGGATGTCCCCACGAACAAGTGGCCCATGAACTCTTGCCTCTTGCCATGTTTTTGGTACGTAGACACTGCATGGGAGGTCTTGGAATCCAAGACGTCCTCCAAAGACGTTCTGAGAAGGGTGGAGCATTGACAGATGGTTCTACTAATTCTATCGACCGTGCTTCAGTATGCCACATCTCGGACAAACCACGCGAGGTCTGTGTACTGTTGCGTTCACTTCGGGGACCCGCACCAGGTGACTCTCGAAGTCTAGAGTCTAGACTGTCACTTCTTCCGAGGGCCGGGTGCTTGGAGAACACAAGGTTCTCAGGCTGCTCTGCTCTGCTTTGCGAGAGTCAAGCAAGCGGCAGAGAAAGCCGAAAAGGGAAGCGGAACCAGGAAGAAGGCACTGGATGTTTGCGCTGCAGGGCTAAGTTGTGCTCTGAGTCTGAGCACTCTCATCGAGCATCTCTTCGTGCCTGAAAGAGCGGTGAGGCCTGATCATTGACGCCATATGGCCTGAGGCAAAGGCTCTGTTTTCCAGGACTGCCGACAGCGAATCTAGCTTTGCCCAAAACATCCCCTGGTGACTCTTTTTGGGGGTCCCTGCTCGGCCCATGCCACTTTCCATGCCTGGCACACAGCTGCTGCCGTCGCGAATGGCTTTCTTTTGGCCTCAAACTAGACAAGGAAGCCTCTGGCGTGACCCCAGTCCAATAGAAGTTGTCTCCAACCTCGAGTGGCAGCTTGTACATTGCAGAGCCAGCATCCTACGATGCGGTGTGCGCCAAGATGTGCGGTGAACATAGCACGTTTACAACTTGGTGTCAAGGTGCTAATGCTCTGCAATTCCGTGCGATTGCCACACCGGCAAGCCCTCACTTCACACAACCACTGAGTCTGCCGCTGAAGCAATGAAAAGCAAAGTCTTGCCGGCCTTACATTGCAAAACCGAGCTCTTCTTGGAAAACCAGAAGGGCGCGCTGCCTGTCTTTGTGCTCGGACATAGCCTCTGCTTCCACAGTGCAACTGGTGGCAGAAGTCTGTTTTGACTCAGGGTCACGCTCTTCACCAAATCTGCCACTTTCAGCTGGCAACTGCCAGGCCTGAGACGCTCGAGCCAATCAAGCGAAAGTTCGCTTCTAGTGCGGCGCTCAGCTCGTGACCCCCCGGCATCTAAAGCCTTTCCCCAATCGCCGATGACTATGAAGTAGTTGTTGCTTCTGCGCGGATCAGCTGCTATCCTTCCAGCGAATCGACTCGGGATGGGCAACAGTACAAGATGATCTGCAGTCTACCCAAAGCATTTTCCTCAATCGGTTGTGCGGGTCGTACTGATTGACCTTGCCATGGAGCTGGCCATTCTCGGCAGAACCACGTTAGTAGAGCAAGACAGCCGACACTACTTCTAAATCGCATGCTAATGCCTAAGGCATGCACATATTTGTCGCCAGCAGGCACCGCGGGAAAACGACCTCGTCTCCAGCAAGCCAACGCAGAGAACACAAAGACGTCTGCCACTTGACGCCTCTTTCTCCAGTGAGAACAAAGCCTTCTCCCAGTTCAGCGCAAACTTCGGGTGCAGTTGTAGATGTCAATAAAGTCGTTGTGTCAGTGGTGGCCGCTTCAGAAGTTACACCTGAACAAAGATGTGTCGAAACTCGAAACATAAAGCGCTGGACAATGCGACATTGAACAGTAACAAGAAGGTATACTAATGCAAGACATCCGTGCCTCCCACCGTCGTGGACATCTGTGTGCTTGGCTTGGTGGAATCTTGATGCTGCTGCTGCAAAGATGATGATGGTGTCGTCGTTGATGAGGTGGTTGACTCTGGCCGACGGGGTTGAACGAACCTCGACAAGTTTGTGCTTGAGAACTGGCTTCTTGTAGCAAACGGACGGGCAGCTGGCGTGCGCTTTTGCGTCCAGAACGCCGAATGCGCAAACAGATCTTCAACAGAACAGGAAGAAGGGAAGCAAAGCTGCGAAGCTTTTTCGATAACGAAAACAACAGCTACAGTGCGAAGCTTTTTCGATAACGAAAACAACAGCTACAGTTTCAGGATGAAGCATCATGCTTGAAACTCAACTCCTAGTGATTACAGTCATCGAAACGCAAGCTAACAGTCTCGGTGCAGGATGTACGTCAGCAGCAGTCCACGCAGTCTTCATGAGGCACTCAAACAGGACGTGATGCAGTTGAACATTCTGATATATGTTGTAATCTACGACAAAGTGTACTGCAACTAACTGCAAACGCAAAACGATTGAACATTGCTCTGAATTCGAAGAGCTTCCTGTCAAGAAGGCTGGTAACAAACGGGCAGCAAAATAACATCTGCAAGTAGTCTGAGGTTCAAGCCAATTTTCGAAAGAGTCCTGCAATTCCGGAGTCGCATGGATCTGCTCTTTTGCCTGGATCTCAGTGGTCTCTGCTTGCTGTTGAACTCAAACGGTGTCAAAGTGTGCCTGGGACATGTGCTTCGATACACCTGCACCAAAGCACGAAAATATCTGAACTCAACTCAATGTGTGAATCCTGCGCCTCCTTGCTTCCAAACCATCCAAGCCACGAGCAGCGCTACCTCGTTTGCCAGCTTTTGCCCGAGTCTCGGATTTCCTGTTCATGGTACTGCTGCAACCGTCCGGGCATGCTGCCATGAATAACGCAGCTGCAGCTGCTGCAGCCTTCCATCGGCGACCTGATAAACAGTGATGACACAGCTGGCAGATATGAGCAAAGGTTCGCTAGCTAGCTCGCTTGGTGCCAGGCGGCGCGCACCGTGGTGCTCGGCTTTCGTCGTGGTGGAAGGCCTGATGCTTGTGGCAGTTTTGGAGTTGCACGTCTCCAGCTTGGCCGTCTTGTGGAGCGGGCGTGTTGCTCAAGAGCGACTCGGCATCTGACCTGGTTGTCACTGCAAGGCTCAACTGCCTCCATCAAGACACCACGGCTCCGAACGAATTCTGTACAGTATACACAGATCGCAACAAGAGCCAAACGTAAGGAAA
Source organism: Symbiodinium sp. clade A Y106 (assembly GCA_003297005.1). Taxonomy (NCBI): domain Eukaryota; class Dinophyceae; order Suessiales; family Symbiodiniaceae; genus Symbiodinium; species Symbiodinium sp. clade A. The sequence goes on from BGNK01002055.1 coordinate 18,233, forward strand.
TTGTAAGATGGAAACCCTCCGTACTCAGAGCCAGCAGCACTGGCTTCACACCTCGACACTCTGAACAGGAATGCCACGACGGCTTGCAGGATGACCGACACTCAAGTCAGCTTCGGTAAGCCACAGGCTCTTCGAAGAATCTTCGACACCATGCCTCACCAAAGATGACAAATCTGCCGAGCCCCCACATTCTCCCCAGACAGTTCTGGATCGCCAGCCTCTAACTCGATTCGATCTTCCTCTGCATCAGCCTGGGAAGTCTCTGTCCGCCCTTCCCCATCATCACGCCCACATTCCCCGCCCACGGCACCCGAGTCCCGTCCTTTTGCATATCAGGGCACGTTTCGAGAGTTCAATGAAAGTGCGGGGTTTGGGGTTTAAATTAAATGTCACAGCCCGAAGCCGCACAAAACTCGTAAACAGGCTGGAATGGGTTCGGTACGACGGGACAGCAAACGCTCGAACTCGCAAAAGCAAGCTCTACAACATGATTCTGCACTGACAACTGGACAGCAACAGTCGTGCCATGTCTCGAGGTATCTTGGGCATAGCCATGAAAACAGGTCTGACAGACCATCCCATTGCCACAGCTTCCAACTCTGTTGAGGGCGGTGCACCAACAAGTGGCACGACCTCGGCCGAGCATAAAATATTATCGAACATCACGCATCGGGAAAATCTTGCGGCGGCGGCTGAGCGGCTGAGCAGGTGGCTCCAGCTGGCCACGACGAGGTGCGAGGCTCGGCAGTCGGCATGTGAGGCCCATGTGCTGTCAAACAGACGCCCAAGAGCTTATGTAATGCTACTGCATGAAGTTTCTGATCCACCCCTTGTACCCAACCCTCGCTGTGGACCAAGCTTGCCCAGCGACGGCATGCATGGAAAAACAACGTGCAGAAGGCGGATGGGTGCAATTTGCGAAGATCATATCGAGATGTGCAGTCTTTCGGCAGCAGAAAAGTGCCAATTGACGATACGTTATCCTCACGGGCCCACTCCAGGGCAGCAGGACCTTCAGTCCTGGTAACATCTTAGGTTGACTGACACGAAGATCGTGAGCTCCGGTGGTCCGGTCCTGGCTGGTTCCATGGAATCCTGGGGTCCGAGCCTCGCGCTTTCATGTGTTGAACCGGCCCGCTGAATTCGCGAGGGCGGATGGCGAGGCACTGGCGCAAAAGGCTCAGGCCGCCCACCAGCATCGTCGGCACTGTCTATGCCGGCAGCAGCTGCACCTCTCAGATCTCCACTTGGCATTATACCGCTGCTGCAGTCCTCGGAAAGCAAACTTGGACCCAAACTTATCCCCTGACGGCGCCACCGTTCACAGGCCTGCACAGGGTCTGAAGCCGATATTTTGCCGACACCATCAGCTGGACAAGCACGGATGCATGATGATCGCAGCCATGCATTGTCAGACTTTGTCAAGCAGCCGCACAAACACGATCGTGGGACCTCTTGTCCTCTCTCCAGCAGGCTGTGCATCCTGAACGAATGGACACATGAGAATTCGTGCGATTTGCACATACATACATACATACACACATACATACATACAGACATACAGACAGACAGACAGACATACGGTACAGACAAACATCATGCACCCGTACATCCGTACATACATACAGTACATATGCACGCACATGTGCTTATTTACTTACAACCATGATTCCATATAGACATCCAAACAAGTAAATGAGCACGCGTACGTACATAATACATCATAATACATCCATCCGTCCGTCCGTCCCTTCATAGATCCGTCCGTGCATGCACGCATGCATGCAAAGACAGACGCCGATATGGATACAGCTACGATACGATACAGCTACTGACACATATACAAACAGATAGAGATATAGAAAGAGGTTAAGACAAAGAAGTAGAGACAGATTTAGATACAGAAAACAAACTTATAGACATATCGATATACAGATTTGTAGACATATAGATATACAGATATATAGAAATATAGATATGCAGATTTAGAGACATAGAGATATATAGATATGCAGATATACAGATATATAGGTAGCTAAACAGATATATAGATATGTAGGTAAAAAGACCAATAGGAAACATTTATATAGGTATAAAGGGCAAAATACAAACACATGTACAGATGCATAGATATATAGATATGCAGGTGTGAAGATATCTCTCTCTCTCTCTCACACGGACTCAGTCTCCTGTGAAGATATCTAGATATACAAATATACAGAAACATAGGTATACAGATACAGAGACATAGAGATATATGCATCATATATAGATATACAGACATATAGACATCATATAGGCAGATAAGCAGATATACAGATCTATAGATAAACAAGTACATAGGTATATAGATATGTGGGGCAAAAAATATGTACACATTTATAGAGCTCATAAACGTATAGATAAAGACATCATAGATATGGGAGTTCATTATAAGGACCCCATAATAAGGTACCCCAAATTTTCGGAAACTCCCATATAGATACAGAGACAGATATAGCTCTGCGCGTGCGTGTGTTTAGGAATGTGTGTCGTGTCTGTGTATATTTGGGAATGTGTGAATGTGTGTGTGTGTGTGCGTGTTTTTGTGTGTGCGAGCAAATGTATGCGTGCATGTGGCATGCAGCGCCTGGTACACTGCCGCTCCAATTCCTTGCATCTTTGCCTGGCAGAGCTTGGCAGGAATCGCATTCCACACGGACACTAGGGTCTTATGCCGGGATAAGTCGTGAACTTTAGTTGACCTTGACTGAAGCTGCTCTTTGGCGTTGCGCACGCAAGCTCAATGTCCTGTCAAAGCAATGTAAGCAAACGAAAGGCTATCTGATATCTTCCCCACCTTCCCGTGGGGTCGGGCCCTTATTTAACAAAGTGTGATGCTGTTGCGGGGAGTGCTCGCGATGGTGGTATGCAAGCTGCATCCGGGCACTCGAGAACAACATGCCCGTGTATCTATTGCATAGACGGCTCAAGGTTGCAGAAAAGCCCGGGTTTGATGCGTTGCGAGCCAGAGTCAACCCTGCTAACCCATCAGATCTCAGTTGATGCAGACATGCTGGAAACCTTGGCGCCAACTTCGGCCGTCCCGTCACCTCCAAACCGGAAAGGACTTGAGCTCCGCTCGCAAACCTCTGAAAAGCTTCATCTTGGCGAGTACAAATGCCGGACATGTACACCTCATCACAACCAGAAGACACCAGTGAGATTGAAGAATGCTTGAATGGCAAACCTACGCCAAAGAAGTAGCAAAGACAAACGCTCTGTTTACAAAATGCCACCATGAGAGGTACCTGAGGTCGAGCATCTCGGCATCTGTGCACTGAGCATCCTGCTCACTCAAGCACAGCTGAGAGCTCGCACAGAAAGGACGGAGGGCCTTGATGGAAAGGAGCGGAGAATCGAGGAAGGAAGCCTCAGACTCGAGGGACTCATGTGCGGTGCCTTGTGCCCTGAACCCGGCTCTGTGGGCTGTGGGCCGAGCAGAAAAGGATCTTGTCAAACCCTGTGCTGGCCCTGCCTCAACAGAACGAGCGCTCTGAGCAGCTTTTTGTGATTATTTTTGCACGAGGGCACCACCGGATGCATCAGGCGAACCTGAGCCGACATCTCGAGCACCTCGGCTATGCTGCAGCACCGACTTAACGAAATGCGAGCACGTTTGGCAAGCCGAACCTCGTGGCGGGCGTCGGCACCTTGGGTCTTTTCTGACGCCATGCTTTGCAACCAGGCCAGCAGCAGCCGGCTCTCTCGACAGGACAGCTAAGCCACGTGCACTGTTGCTGAAGACGCGAGCCCTGCAGGAGCCAGAAAAGACTCCATAACAAATCATCATCTACCTTCTGGAAGCTTAACCTGTATGGCCCACATATCTATATATATATACATACATACATACATACACATACACACACAGACATACATACATACATACATACGTTCATACATGTGTGTGATATCTAGGTCGCAGGCAACTGGTTCAGGTGGCGATCTCGTCCGCCCCTACAAGTAACTTGTGCACAGGCAGCTGCCACAGCCTCCCGCTGTCTCGCAACAGCTTGCTCACGTGCATCATCCCGATCGCGAGTCATCCTCGGGCGGCAGCTGGGGCATCCACGCAGAATATGTGGGCTGTCACCAAGGGCCTCTGAGAACGGCGTGTCGTCTCCTCCAAGCTCTGCTTCAAGCCTGGCACTGCTCGAAGGCATCAGGCTGGCTCCTCTCGTCTCTCCCGGTTCTCCACTTCCGTCCCTCCTAGGGTTAGCTGACGGGAGCGAGCAACACGTACTGTGAGTGTCCGGCTGCGGACATCCTCGGAATGATTCGACTTCATGTCGGACACCTGCAAAGTTTCTGGCAGTCGCAGTCGCAGCTCGGCAGGACCAGGCGAGGCTTCGGGTTCGGGCGGCGCTCTCATCAGGACTGAGACAACCTACGAGTAATGGGGCGGGACTGCATCAACATCCCAAGGTGCCCCGAGCGACTGTGAACATTGAAACATGTGAAGGGCCTGACCGAAGCCTACCACGTCCGCGCCTACCCAAACACGGCAAATCCCGCAGTTCTGTAGACCAAACGGTTTCGGATGTTTCGGAGCAATGCTGCAGACCCTGTAGACGAAGCCCTGATCGTCTGTAACCATTGAAAAAGTCATCTGGCTTAATCGCAGAATACATCAGAATACACAGACTACCCGCCGAAACCAATGTAACCCCCTCCCACATAAACGTGTTACTTAAACTAGTATGGTAAACTCACGAAAACAGCAGTGGCCGCCCCACGTGTAGCAGGGGATTGCCGTACATCAAAGCCTCATCCAGCCATCAAGCCAAGCGCGTCAAGCCTTCAAGCCCTATGCATGCGGGGAAGGAGATACGAATTCCAGCCGAGGCCATGAAACAACAAGCAAAGAATAAGGTCAATCATGCATTAAACCGATGGCTGCAAACATAGCGGCACAGGGTTGATGTACATCGAAACCTTTCTCATGAACCACTTCCCAGCACACTTTTGGCAAAATACTTTCAAGGAGTACTGGTCTCTAGGGTCTCTACGATCTGTATGAATGGTAGGCTGAGGGGAGTGCACTGGTTGCAAGCCTTGTTGCTCAAGAAGTACGAAGGTTTCGCGGGGTACTGGTGTGACCCGTTCCTGTGACCGCGGATGAACATGGTTGAACCATTGGTGGAATGGTGGAATAACCTGATGCTTCGACGGCTTATGTATGCCTCGAAGCAACTTGGATCCCAAGGAGTCGACTTGATCCTGTGAAGCCTCTGGCCTCTGGTCGCCTGCAAGATGCCATCGGCCGAAAGCTGGGCAAAGGCGACAGCCGCTTCGTTTAGCGGCGGTCAATGGCTCAAGCTCTCCGCACCCACCAGACAGAATCTGCAGACAGGTGGATGATGGGTTTCTCCAGTTCCGACTGAAGCGGGAAGCGGCCGGTATCATCGCTGAGCGGTCCACACTCAACCAGAACGGCCAAAGAAACTGCGGGGTGAAACAAGGAAAAGTCATGACCTGCTAGGATACCACCCGGTCGCACTCGACGCTTCCAAACCTGAATATCTCGGCGGACAGCTTCAAAGGTATGTTCTGCATCAATGAAGACGAGGTCAAAGTAGTCGGTGCCAAGCTGGCCTGCTGCTTCCTCTGAACTCTGGCGCAGGATGTGGGCAGCCTTGCGGCCATTGCGCTGGAAAGCTGGCTCCTGACTGGACCAGGCTTCCAGGTTCTCGTAGTACGACTGGAGCACATCATTGCTTTCCTGACTCTTGCCTGGGACATGCCAAGGATCCACCAGATAATAGTCCACGATGGCTGGCTCGTGCTTCAACAGGAAGGTGACGGTCATGCCTTTCTCGACCCCTATCTCAGCGACACGAAGGCCTCTCGAACGTTCTGCCGTGCCGAAACTTGCCAGAATGTGCAGGAGGACATCCCAACGCAAGCCGGCGACTGGGACATGCCGAAAAGCCGGGGAGCCGTGCTCCAATAACTCCGAGAAAGGTTGCAAGCCAAGCAGACCTGTAGGCAAGAACGAAAGAACATGGAAGGCATGATCCAGAAATATGCGAATCTCAGCTGCAGCTTGCATAGCAAAGCCTGCAATGCCGCTCACCCCGGCCTGGCTCTCTTGAAGAGATCGGCAGAAGCTCGCGACAATAGAACACATGCGGGCAGCAGAGCGTTCGGCGACATCGGAAATTGTCAGACGATTCATGCCGTCGTGGTGACCACGGCACGGAGTTTGGCAGAGATCTGTTGATTTTCGGAGGACCGCCACGGGGTGAGCAGCACAATTTCCACCTGTGCACCAGAGCTTTGCCTCGAAGTCTAAGGCTGCCAGCTGGGCATAGCCTTCGAACAGCTGCCGGCACGTCCCCAAAAGCTCAGACACTTCTGCACTCTCCAGCTCCAGAGCAAATTGGGGCACCGTCAGATCATAGGAGCCATCGGGCCTGACATTGAAACTGTGAAGTTGCGACGCGGCGATGGCCAGAGCTGCCAGATTCTGAACACTGCCACAAGCTGCCAGAAGGCGTCCTGCCACAGGGTCAATCCCAACCTGTGGTGCCTGGAAAGGGTACTCGATCGGAAGCAAGTCGAAGAAGTCATCCTGACTTGCAGGTAGAGGCTTCGTTGAGTAGCAGAGCTTGGTCAATTGGCCTAGCAGGCAAAGAAGTGCCCCCCAAAAGGCCATCGTTGTTCCGCCTTACCTAAGAGCGCATGTTGGACTCAATTCCAGGCAAAGATCACCTCCGAGGATCCCAACACTCTCAATCTCACGTCGTCGCACACAGGTGGGCACGTGGTGGAGGGCACCGAGAAACCGATTTATGCAGCATGCTCAGGTTGGCTGTGACGATCTCGCAGCTCGGGCCGAACATGCACGAATACCTTCAAAGACTTTCAACAGAAGCCTACAGCCCTCCGAACCCTCGCCTCTACAAAGGGCCCGTAATCTGTAAGCCCTTCTGTTACATTGCATCTGTTACTGACCTTGAACGAGTTTTATGCCAGCACGTCTGCAAGCCGCTGGGCATTGCCTGTGTCGTCCAACCAACTTCCAGCTTCAGAAGCTCCTCGCAACACTGATGGCAGCGGGTGTCTCTGGGTGCGTGCCCGGCAGGGCAAAGGGCTGCCTCAGCCTGCGAACTGCGTAGGTCTGCAATTTCTTGCACCTGGCGCTGCATTTTCTCGGAGCGGAGATGTCATGTCGTTCATCTTTAAGCGCAAACATGGCATTGCAGCCTGTGATGCCTTCAGTTCTGCGACCTCATCAGTGACTAGTCGTAAACGAACGCGACATTCAGAAACCCGCCCAGTTAGTGCCCGGCTCGCTGCGGATACTGAGCCTTGCATTCAAAGAAGCTTCCTGCTCACGCACCGTCACGCGGTCCGGCGAATGCCTTCAAAGTTGTCAATCGAGATGCACTGAGTCTGGCATTTTCCTGCCAAGGTATCTTGCCTCTGACTTCTGAATATTGAATATAAGAAGGCCTCAAGCAGTCCTGACTTGCCATCTGCCTTTCACGAAGACTATGAAGCCAGGAGCGCCCTGGCTGTGCCTCAGTCGGATGCGACATGGAGGACTGCTCCGAACAGGAAAGACTCCCGCCGAACCCTAACGAGATGCGGGCTTCATGCTCCAGCCGCTTTAGCTCAGCCTCTGCGCAAGCAAGGATCGTCTACGATCTCCGGGACTCCGATGTGCCGTGGATCGTCATGGAACTTCTCACGATGCCTTGCCTTTACGTTGTCCAAGGACAGTCGTAACAACTCCACCTTCTAGCTGGTGGAGTCTTCAAGACTGGTAGCACAGCTAGCCGCATCCACTGCTCGGGTCGCTGCACCCTCGCTGGCCTCTGAGCAAAAAAAGAAGCGCGTGTGGAAGGCGCTCGGGTGTGGGCAAAAAACATCTCGAGACATGCCTCTTCGCAGTGCAGCCTCTTGCTGTCCTTCACGACAGGCAGAAAGGACGGCAAGGGAAATTCATAAATCGGCCCCGGGGCATGTCGACATGAACAAAACGGAAGAGTCCCAGCGAGTGATCTGGTCAATGCTGCGCAGCCTGGGCGATGCTCGCAGGTCCTTTGGTCCTATTCAACGCCTTGCTCGCATCTCGTTGGCTCCTATGCGATTTCTCATTTCCAGGTTGACACCTTGGAGCCCTTTGCTTCTGCATCTTCTATCTTCTAAGCTATGGTGGGGAGCACAGGCTAAAGGTGTGACGAAGCGGGGAAGCTCCGCGGATGTCCACCACAAAGTTGCAAAATTCGGGCCGTGTGTTGCGAAGACATGATGTCTCAATAATCGGCCCTCAGCCAGCCGAAGTCCAAGTCTCCGCAGGTTTCTTGCGGCTGCAGATTTGAAAATTCGGCGATAAGCTCGCTCGCCCTGCATGCATTTCAGTAGTTACGCTCCCTGTCGGGTTGCCTCTTGTCGTTAATTACTAATGTTTGGGTCGCTGCCGTCTGAGGCTTTGCCTTTGCCTGTGTCACATCAAGATGCTCCTCCAGCCGCCTTAAGGCGAGGCCTTCTGCATGATCCGCTCATTGCTTGAGACCCGCGTCGTCCGAGCTGGTTCCGCATGCTGTTGCCGCCTAGCCAGTGTGCTGCCTTTGACCAGCAGAGGATCTCCGACTGTATCTAGGAACAAATCCAGGGTGAGAAACATGAGCCTGCAACGTCGGATCTTGGGACGCTGCATGGTTCGGCATGCATAGGCCAGGATCTCCGTATTTTCAAGCAAGGCTGTACTGACAACTGAGTAGGCAACTCCCGCTCTCTTGCCAGCCGAGCCTGCTTTCGGGTGGTTCCAGCAAATCTTTGAAGCTTGCCATGCGGCCATGCCTTGCCTCTTGCTCAGCTTTCTCCAGTCGACGGCGCAAGTCTTGACATGCTGGGTCCTGGTTAACATCTGATGGCAGAAACTGGCTCAGCCTCTGCAGGAGCACCCGGACTCGTCAACAAAAGAGCCGGACGCTTTTAGTTTTCAAGCAATCTGAATCGATGGCTTCTCCGACCATGCACAATTGAGGGCGGTTGGGAAGCAGACCTATGTCTTCACCACTGTCGGACATGAGTTTGGAACTTAGAAAATGTTGTAGTTGGCTAGATGGAGTGCAAAAGCTCTCTTGCTCTCACCGAAACTCTCTCCTGTCAATTGGAAAATTGAAACGTGAGTGAGACGTGCAAGTTATCTTTGAACTCACTCAGGACCGAGTCGGCATCATTCTGGCGGTGCTGGAGCGCTTCCGCGACCATTCATGCCTCTGCAGACTCCTCCTGTTCGTCCTCCTTGTCCTTGGTGGTTCAGCACCGTGTTGTTCCGTACAGAGTTGCGCGTCCTGGGTCCACAGCTGCTAGGACGTCGCTGAATGCCTCGAACACAGCACCAATAGGGATGCCATACAGCCTGCAGGAGCGTTGAAGTTTGGCACCCTACACGACCCACGCGCTGCGGCAACCCTGCAGCGCATCAGTGCCATTGAACTGGCATGTGAGGGCTGGCTGCCAAGCACTGCCAAGTAGCCCGATACCAACAACCTCGGACTTCAGGCTGAAGATGGCAGCGGCTTAATGCCCCACGTCTCACCACGAGAAAGCCGAGAACTGCGCACAGTACACTAAACAGACAATCTTTCCACCTGGAGGAGGTTTAGAATATTGAACATGCTCTTGCGATAAGCATGTGCGCCTGATGTAAAATCGATCATCGCCCATTCCCCGCCCAAGAAGATGATGGTGAAATACCTCGGCTTTGCTCTTCGTCAACCTCCTGAGCAACAACACATGCCGCATAGTGGAGCGCGGAAGACCAGGGGGCGCACATGCTGGACGGAAGATCCTTCAATGGCTGTCACTGCCGCATTAAAGGCTACCTGCTCCTCACGGAAGACCTTGGAAGTTAACGAGGGCAGACCCGGAGACCCACAGTGTCCTTGAAGGCACCATCCATTGCAGGATTGTCCTTCATTCCAGACGCGTTCCTTGAAGCGTCGATTCAAGGAGGAATGTGCCTGCTCGAACTCATAGAAGAGCACCGCACCACATATCCACACAAGCAGTGCCATGAACCTGGAATCAAATCGCATGCTGTACTTCCACAGTCGACTGCCATCTTTTTCTGTGCAAGCTTGTGAGGGGCTGACCCGGTGGCAACCATCGTTTCTCTGCAGCTGCGCCAGGCATCATCCAGCAGCGTGAAGCTCTCGACGAAATCTTCCAGCTGGAGAATGCGAAGTAGACGCGCGATGCGGAAGATGAACGCGTTGAACTTTCAGGGTGATCACCAGGAGGGTGGGTGATGCATGCAGGACACAGCAGACTACTTTCCAGCATGGCGATTTGCAAGCACAGCCTGCAACCCACTGAGCCACATCACCGTCCTGGATGGAGAGAATGGGCCACACGTTGGCTGCTGAAGAAGTCAAAACGCTACTCTCACCCGAATGCGCATGCAGCCGTGGCACTGTATCCAAAACGGCGCGACAGTCACAAGATCAACAATACCGAAGAAAGAGCAGATATAGTTCCTGCCTTGGAAACACATCGGGTGAATGGCACCCACAGGTCGGCTTGCATCATGAGCCCGCAAAGCATATGCGCACACAACAATCTGAGCTGGGGCAGCAACGGCAAAACATATACCTGCAGGCAAGTCCACGGAGCTTGCAATGCGGGATCCAGTTCAAGTCACGTGACACATGACTGGCACAGCCTGGCTGATCATGAGAGCTGTTTGCAAAACACCCGTGGAGGACATGGAGACAAACACAAATGCACAAACGCAACACGTCACGAGAAGCTCAAGCCTTCATTCATACGACTCCAGCTCTGTTTCCGCGGCAACAAAACCCAACACCCAGAAAACAATGCAGCACGAAAGGGTCCAACCTTAATATGGCTTCACAAGCCACGGCTGCAGCCCCTGGTTCTTCTTGCGGGAGGGTGTCAAGTAAATGATGTTCTTGATGTCTGTCCGTCTTGGTGACGCATACATATATCCAACTTTTCCATACCTATGTTTCAAGCATCATGTGAAATCGGAAGTCCATGGCCGCGCACGGGCCGTCGGGCTACTTTCGACAACACACAGGTACGACCTAGTAACCGGGACCTCGGATTCGACACAGAAGTAGGAACAAGCCACTCATTATCAAAATGAAAGTTATGGTGAGTTACTGTAGACCGCATTAACTTGGTGCTCCAGCTGCGGCGTGCTCTGTGGACTGGAACTTCGGCCTGCTGTTCGCGGGCGCGCTCCAAACATTCGCTGAATACTCAAAGGTGAAGACCAGCACGCTGAAGAGCTCGAAACCATTGAGGACATAGCTTCCTGCTGCCTGTGAGATTCTGTAAATCTGCAGACAGACGTGCCGCGATGCGATGCGAGATGGAGGACAGGCTACCTCTTTCACCCAAGACATGCTCTCGGCAATCACAGCCAACACGTTGAGAATGATCAGGAGGAACATCGCCTGAGGTAAGCAGTCGGCTAGGCTGCACAATCGAGGCAAACTCAGGACTAATGCCTTCTTGCACAAACGGCCGGCGGTCGTCTTCTGCTCCAGGAATTTGACCATATGCAGCTTGTAAGGGTTGTCCTTGCTCAGTGCTCTCTTGAGCATGGGAGCCGTAGGAAGGATCATGCGCACAGTGCAGCCCATATGCATTTGGAACAAGCAGTTCTCCTTGAAAGCCTTGTCTTTCAACTCACACAACACTGTCTTCTGCGCCTTTGCAGGGGCCACAGATGGGCTGTGAAATCGCCACAGCCGCCACAGCCTGGACGCGGGTAGCGACCTGCCGAAGACGGCGTCTTCGAATGTACTGCCGAAGTGCCTTTGCCATACGGAGTGCCGGAGTGCTGGCCACACGCAGACATGGCGCGTTCTTCTTGCCTTCTCGATTTTTGTAGCAGCTTCTTCTCTCAGCCGTCTCTGCTCTTCGCGGTACTTCGTGAGCTCCTGAAAAGTGGACGGCCGGTTCCGGCTCTGCTGCAAACCGCTACAAGTACCAGCATATGGTTCAAGTGCCAAATTGTCCTGCGCAAAGCCCGATGCCAGCAAGCCTGTTGGAACTGCTACAACCTCAAGGACATTAATTTTTCCCTTGCTGCTTTCTGATTGAAAGCATGTGGGCACTTGGCGACTGACCCCGACTGCGAAGAGCAAGGCAACAAACAGAACGCATTTGGCAGGGAAATCGTAATCGATCAGCGGATAGTCTCCTGCAAAGCTACTTCTTGTCACGGCCATTGCCGAGCACTAAGGAACGCACCTGTCAGGTGGACCAGTGTGTACGGCCTGAAAGGAGTTCCCCGAAAAGGCCCCACTAACCGGGTATCAAACAATCCATTCGACTCGGCATGGCACGGATCCAACAACATGAGGGCCCGACATGGCTTCTGGCATGCTGCCATATCGCTGTGCCATTGTCAGGTCGTCAACCTGGCAACTAGCCCATGCTGGAGATGAGCCATGGCTTTCCACACAATTCTTTATGCCTGTGTCGGGTCATGCCGCTCGGTGAGCCACATTAGGGCAGAGAAGATCAGCCAAATCCTCGATGCTTCTGAACCCTTGGTCGCTACTGAGCTTGGGGTCTCTGAGCGGGCGACGCCGCAGCGGCATAAGCAGCCAGCTGAAACTCCTATGCTGTCAGCCCAAGTGCATGGTGAAAATCGACGCACCTCCGGTAGCTCTGGCCAGTGCAAGGGAGTGTCCTTGGCATGCTTCCGGAAGACACGGCCGATGAGGGACCTCAGCTTGTGCACTTCGGGGTGCATCCGGGGCTTTAGACACCGTCACAAAAACTAGAGCAAGCTTTCGGAATGCCTTGTCATCCACACTGGTCCCTCTGCACTTTCCTGATCCCACATGTGAGTGCTAGGCACGGAAGGAATGTACTTGTCCAACGTCAACCTCATGCCAGAGCCATGGAAGAACTCCAGTACAGTACAGCACTCCCCAGCACTGCGACTCGCAGCCCGACTTGAGAGCAGGGCAGACGGAAAATTCGCAACATTCCTCGGGGCGCTTCAGGATGTAAAATTGGCACATCATGGGGGGACGGACGATGCTCAGCCGGGGTTCGCAGCTCTCCGTCATAACGGTCTGCCACAGACGATCCGCAAAGAGCAAGGTAATAGGGGGCCTCGTCGCATTTGCAGAGGTACATATGATTATGCGGTCAACGTTACACAGCCCGTTTTGAGGAGACTGCAATTGCCGTCAGATCTATCAATGCCGGGAGCGAGGTTACAAATCCGAATCTGGCCGCATTGTCACTCACCTGCAGCTTCTTCGAAGCATCACGAATTTCGCAGCTGAGGAGGTGCGAATCTAATCAGGTGCCGACGTATCCCTGCTCTGCCCAATATGGCACCTCCAGTAAGAATTGAACAAGACACTGCAGTCGCTCTCCAATGGTTTCCCCTTCCAATGCTATCATACAAGACACGAGCTGGCCTCCGGCGCCGTGTAATATCGCAGGCCGTACTCCACTGTGAAGAGAAGTGTGGCCGTTATCTCCACGAAGTTCAATGCCTCGGCACTCTGCGTCACTCTACTCGACACTGCAACTCTGGCCCTCGAGGCAAGTCCCAGACATCACGGTTCAAGGACCCTGATGGTGCAAAGCCGTGCACCGTCTCCTGCAGCATCGCCCGGTTGTATCAGATAGGCGGAGACAACACCGTACAATAAGAGCTCCATGATGGCGGCAAGAACCGTGACCTTGGACTCTTGGACCTACTCTCAGATCTACAAGTTTTAGCCCTCTAGCCTTTTTCATGCATGCTCATTCTGCACCAGGGCACGAAGATTGCCAGGAAGATGCATCGCTCAAAGTAGACCGCACGAGCTTCCCAAGCATTCAAGTCCTCCACCTTGAGGGGACCGGCACTCTCCATGCAGGCTCCCATTTAGGACTTCTGGCCTGGTTCGATGCTGAGCCTTGCAAGAACTTGTACACGAGCTGACCTCAAAGCGAGCAAGGCAGCGAACGAGCGAACAGGGTTCTGAGTATGAAAACTGTTGTTGGCTGGAGCCAGGATCGATGCGGAATGAGTGCTCGCTCTGCTCGCTCTCCGGCTTTGCTTGCCCTTGCCGAACTCGCTCTTCCCGGCACACTCTGGCGGCTAGCAAGAAGCCCACACCTGGCTTCGCAACAGCATCGTCGTCGTCCTCACACAATTCGAACAACTCGACCTGCCGTGAGAAGCTGGTGTGACCGTCCTCCTGCTCCAGGTAGTCCTGAAAGCCAGAACCAAGCAAGCCCATGGGGATCGTCACGAAGCCCACGCCGATCAATCCTGCAACGAAGATGTGCCCCTCCTGAACATGAGCTGGGGTTGAGTCGGGCTGAGCTGAGCGGCCCATCAGAGCAGAAATGAACTTCCCGACCTCAGCTCTGTTGGTCCGTGCTGCAAAAGAGCAGAGAAAGAGGCTTCGGGGCAAGACCGGCGTGTACTCGCACAGTGGAGCCTCCCCAGAAAGGTTCAGGAGAGTCACCCACCTTAGTCGGACGATGAAACGACTTCATAGACCATCCCACAAAACGTTCAGGGGAGCCGCATGGACGTGGCGACGCTCGAGTAATGCCCGGCCTAGGATTGCCCCAAGAAGGTGCTAAAGTTTAAAGGGTTGCCCTGCTCTGCTGTTGTAAGGTGGCGGCCATGTCAGGGTCCGGGTTGTACCGCTCGGCATAGTACATCAGCGTACTAAAGATGACCTGGACTGGTGCAAGTGCTGGTCAGCTAAATCCGCCTCTGAACTGCTGGCATTCATGGGTGTGGCACCCACAGAACGGCAGCAGCCCCTCCTGTTACAAATAGGACGGACCTGGCGGGTCAAGGCACAGCTGCAGGCTAACCGCAATAGTGATCTCATTGATTCGTTCCATCTGCACCCCAAAATTTCAATACCAAAGCGCTGAAAGGCCTGCTCTGATAGAGGATGCTTTTGAAAGTGCCGAAGGCCCCGATGTACCGCTCCTGGCCGCGAGCTGAGCACGCGCTCCGAGCGCGTGCTTCACAGGCATTGTGAGTCCAGCTTGAGAACTCTGAGAGTCGTGAACGCCCGAAACAGAGGGCGGGGATAAACCTTTGCAGAAGAGGGTTCGATTCCAAAGAAGCTCTCTGTTGATTCTACGGCATGCCTGGCAAATCGGCTCAGGCACGGGCATAGCTGACAGCTGGTAGCACCGCACTCCTGGTCAAGTCCAGCACCATTCTCCCTCTGGGATCTTCCCCGCACTAGCCTAGCTAGCCTGGCTTGTCGCTGAGGTGTCGGCAAGCCATCGACAAGGCCGAAACCGCTCAGCAAGTACCGAAAAGGTGCCCTGGCCGAGCAAATCCTGCGCTGCGGCTGCGCGGGGAATGCCACTGCCATCCACTGCCATTGCCATGTCAAGAACTGCAGTTTTGAGGACCAGGAGGTGTCCTGAAGAAGTACTCGACCTTGGGTGCGGGTGTTACAAGCACCGAAAGCCCCCGAGAATGTCACCGGGCCGCCAGTTTGCTGAGGCACCCGACACAGAAAATCAGTGTGGCTAAGACGTCGAAGGCGTACAATAGGAAGAACAACCTCAACTCCAAGGGCGGACAAAGAGAAGCTACTGTAAGTAGTTGGTCATAAATAGCCAGAAAGGTCGGGGCTCGTCCAGTTTCACGGGTAAGTTGTGCACGGTCCCTGCGCAAGCGGCATGCGAGACCGTCCTTGAGTGCTGCTCCATTCTGTGACTGCGACGGCATCATTTCAATGTGCCTAGTATGAAGTGAGCGGATGACGTCGTTACCAGAAATGCCTCGTCTGCAAAATGCAGGAGATCTGCACACCAGCCAAAGGAGCACCAACTGAAGGACGCTGCCAGCAGCGAGAACCAAAGGTCTGCCATGTCAATGGTCACGTCGGCTATTCGGTAGGTGCGCACCTGCAGGAAGCTTCAAGCCAGAACTCTATGCCCCCCATTGTGCCAGCGACTGCCTCTCGCTCGCCGTCAAGGCAGCGGACAACCTCTGCCTGCAGAGTTTGTCAACACTTGCACCGGCGTTTCGAACCGCAGACCCGAAAACCTTGCGACTGGCGTCTGCGACGACGTCGTCAGCGTCTACTACACCTGATGCGTCCTCCCAGATAGGGCCGCGTAAATGACAAAGGGCTTTAGCTCTTTGGGATTCTCATGGTTTCTCCCAGTGGTGCTCTGGACGAGGTCTGGCAAATGTCCTGCTCCTTTGCAGAGAGCTCCTTCTCCACAACTTCGGAAAATGCATTGCCTAGTGCTCCGGCGGGAATGGCCATCACGGCTGCTCCCATTACCTGACAAGCCCGAAGTGTATCACAGGAACACGATTGTGCGAGAGCCCGACCTGAATGAAACCACCCACGAATCTTCCACCGAGTGAATGCTTGTCCGCCAGCGGGAACTCTCCGAAGAAGTTCAGAAGCGAATAATACCTGAACGGTGACTTTTGCAAGGCGCAGAAGTGACAGCGAATAGCTGCCACTAGCTTCATGCTGACAGCTGGCATTGCTGCAGGGATGGAGTGGAAGCGGTTCCAACAAAGGCCCTCTTTCTTGCCATCTTCATCCTCATCCAGGGTGTACCAGAGTAGGGAGTTTATGACAACGCGGAAACTCAGGCCGCGACTGGACAATAAATCATGTCTGCATTGTCTTTCTCGAACCAGTAGTACAAAGCTGCACAAATCACCTCCCACCGCTTAAGCTCAGCAGTGGTAAGTTGCAGTGCTACGGTACTGTTTGAAAAGGCAAGAGAATGCCAAGGCATGCTTGACACCTTTGGCGAGGACGTGTGCTATGCATTGGTTTACCGTTAGGGCACACGGGTTAAGCTGCAAGTGCATGTCCAGTATGTTGCCACATCATTTCCCCAGAGTTGTGCCATCATCAGGTGCTGCAGAAGTGCACCACTGCAGCTGAAGCCCATCTACTCACGGCAGCCATGAAATTCAACGGATGAAACTTCTGGATCCAGATTCATGACTGCAGCCCGGCAGCCCAGACGGTGCACCCGGCAAAGCCACTTGCCATCAGCAACTTGTAGCTCTTCTTCCAGATGACATCGTACGGCCTGGTTTTGCTGGTAAGACTACTGGAGCATGCATGATACCAAATGCAAGTATGCATACGTAGTGGGCCCGCCCGCCAATGTGCGACCAGTTACGTAGATGCTGTACTGAGGGGGAACCTCTGAGCTGCTCACAGCGCCGGTAAGAGGCGCAAGAGCCGCACCTTGGAGGAAGGCGTGTTAGATGGAGCACGCATTGCTCTGCAGTCTAAGCCGCCCGGGCCGCCCGCGACTCGAACCCACTGCGTCGCTAGGTAGTTCTGCCGCCCTGGGATCAGAATGTCCACCTTGACAATTGACTGTAGCCGTGCGGTCATGCTGGCTCTATCACATGCAGAGTCTTGCCAAGCTCATCGCATAGAAAGGCATAATTGAAACGAGGTCCACGATGGAGAAAAAGTCTGTAAACTCAGTGTGGTATGTGTCCGTGTCAATCGAACACAATGAACTGCAGGTGCCAGCGTGAATTCGGGGACTGAGGAAGCAACGACCCACGTGATGCGGGCTAGACATGACCCTGCTCGGGTGCTGAAGCGAAGAACCTAGGGCAAGACCAGTAGGACAGCACAGGACAGAAGACCAAGTAAGATCGCAGCATACTCGAAGGTGAAAATGCACACCGTCACCATCTCGATCCTGTCAAACCTCAAAGGAAGGATAGATTCCAGGCGACGTAGGCAGTGTCTGCTATAACATGGGGTCCGGACAGTGGCTGGTGCTCGGCCATGCTCGGCTCGGTAGACAGCATAAAGGAAGCGATGTTGACCAGGATCACAACGGTCAGCAAGAAGCTATATGTAGATCCGTAGGGCCCCTGGGGCGAACAACACAGACTGGCAGTTTGCATTCCACTCAGAGACAGGGCCTTCCCTTCGAGAATGTCGTAGATTCGCACTCTCATGGGCTGCTTGCGGGGCTTTGGCAACAAGGGCTCCTTCGACTGAGCTCAGCCGGCAAGAGAAAGTCCGACAACTCGGAGCCTGCATGGTGAGCTAGCTCGAAGGCTGCGCCGAGCCTCGCGAAAAGGACTTGGCCTTGCTTTGCCACTTCAGCTCTGGGCCCCTAGGCCCGCACCAGCTTGCAGATGCAGATCGTGATGCTGCAATGGAGGTCAGGATCCGCACATGCTTCTTGAGCCAGGCGGCTTGCACCCTTCAACTGGAGGTATCCAGTAATTGTCAGTGTGCGTGCATGTGGCATCAAGAAGCACAAACGTAGCTGCCTTGTTGTCCAGGACCGACTGCAGATCCACTTCTTCAGCACTACTTCGACGAAGTTGACTTTTGGAATCCTCAATGACCTGTGGGGTGAAGAAGTTCACAAGCCTGGTGGGTTCAAGTTTGGAAGCCCTTCCAGCATCGCTCGAGAGTGTGGCCTGCAGCATGTTTTGAAGCTTGTCCTTGTCTTCCATGCACCTCACTTCAACAGGCCATGCATCACGCTTACGCCACGGGCACGCATGCATGCACGCACGCCAAAGGGCCGGACAGCGAATTCCAAAGAGCTGCTTCCAGGCCTAGCTTTCGCCGGCTCACTGTTCTACCCTTGCTGCCTCTTCCACCTTGCGACTTGCAGTGCCATTTCTTGGGTGGCTTGGTCGGCTGCGACGGGTCTGCAATCGCTGCTCTCTTTGGCGCCTGCACTTGCATTCGCAAGGTGTTGTGCATTCACCACGACATCATGCAACTCCTCGCGAAATCTTCTGCCGTCGGTCTCTGCAGCTCCTGAAGACATCCCACATGCCCTGACGAGAGCAGAGAACCCTTTGCCTCTGCCACGTCTGGCACAGCATCTCGCACACCAGCGACTTGAGGCCTGATGCCACAAGAACTCGGATGGGGCTTGTGATTGGCCCGCCAGCCTGCTCTCATTCGGCTCATCCGACACTTCCTGCAGCTGCAGCCATACAGACGTAGCACCGGCGGATTATTGTGTAAGTCCGCCTCTCTCTGCGCATGGCCTCGAGCACTGGGCAGATACGAACTTGTGCCCAGACATGAGAGATGAGTCCTTGCAATGAAAGCCTTGAGTCACGTCAACCGTCTGCGCGCTCTGCGTCGGCAAAGTCGGCACGTCGGACGGGAGCACCTGAAGCCGGAAGCATCACAGATGCAGCGCGCTGACTCCAACCCGAGGCCTGCTCGGGAGGCGTTGGTGCTGGGCCTTTGCAAACATTGGCATCGCTGAAAACCGTGCTTTCTCCAGCGTGATAGGTCGGCTACCATCTGTCTCTTTGTCATGGTCACTTCGCTTTTCTACCTGGATCATCACTCTTAGTGGCTCCAAGCACAGGGACAAGCTGCACAAGCTGCCCTTCCCACATCTTATCGTTCGTGCCTCTACATGGGGCGAGGAAGGAGACTGTGCAGTTCGTGCCGGGCTGCTGGCCTGAACTGGTGTCTGCGAATCACAGAACAATTGCGATGCCATGTCTGTCGGCTAAAATCTGTGCGGTGCGGTGGCCTTGGACACCGGAGGGGATTGGGCTGTTCGAGCTCGGCTGTTTGCCTTTTCTCTCCGAGAAATGAAAACACGATCAGCACAGTAGGCTGCTTGTAGTGATTGCAGTGAGAACTGTCGCTGGTGGGATCGCAGGCTGCGTCCCACAAGAACGCGTTGGAACGCCTGGGAGATGCTGTCGCTGGAACTTTCGGAGGAATCCTGCTCCCCAAGGCACGATGAACTAGAAATTTTCAAAATTGACAAAAACTGCAGAGCTAGTCGAGCTGTGCCTCATCAATGGCACGCTGGACCTCTGCACTGCTGTCGCTGTCACTGCTGTGACTCTGCAGCCGGGCTACCTCAGAATACAGCTCAAGCACACGTAGCAAACTAACTTCCACGCAAAGCATCTCTTGAGCTTGAAGCGGCCGGTTGACGCAGAGGCTTCGAAGATCTGTCAAAGTTCTCAACCTCACACTCAAACAAGGGCAACAAGGGATTACAGGAAGGTTGCGAAGCTGCGGCCCTGCAAGCCCCTGCAAGGGCTTCAAACAAAGATCGAGACTGAGTCAGCATCGCTGGAGGAGCTCTCCTGCGAAGCAAAGCCAAAGTCCAGCGGCGCTGCGAAAGTGCAGCACCGACTCGCCTCGCTTCCCTGCATGCTTGCGCGCTGCAAGCTCCATGTGTCGTCTAAGAAGTCAAAGACTAAGCCCACGGATTCGATGAAAACATCTGTGCTTCTGCTGGATTGCCGTGGTAGGTTTAGTGGGTTACCGGTTGAAGCACACCATGCACACCCTGATTTGCCGATGATGCATGACATGAAGAGGCCGCATTGAAAATACCAGACCACTGCATGATGCAGCCAATGTTTTGCCAACTTCAAGAAAGCACACGCCCACATGCCCACATGACGCGAAACCGGAGGGTGTACTTTTTGTTCTTGCATCGCGCTCTCGGCTCTCAGGGCTGACCTTCCGGAGCCTCTGCCACAGCGTCGACTCGTTTTCTCTGACTGCTCTGATGGCTCTGGGCCTGAATCGCCAGATTCCGGAGGTCCTCTAATGTCAGGACAGGTATTCCTCCGGCGGCCGCCTGCGCATTTGTGCAGAAGTGCATCCTCGCATCCACTGTAAGCGTTCAAGACTAGCACTGCTCGCGCTGCAGCCTTCTCTAACTTCGAGCTTTGCTGCACGGGCTTTCCTCCATAAAGTGTAGATCCAGCCACTACCTCGGCAAATCTTGCAGGCACTGCGTATAACTTCGCTGCGGCTCGAAACAAGAGGGTTTTTGACCACATGCAACTCGCCATGCCATGCCTGACAGTGCCTCCGCTACTACTACACAAAACCCCTTCCGACTTCGAAGAACCGATTTCATGGCTCACATCGCCGCTCACGCAAATACTGCTCTTGTTCACTATGGAAACTACATCTTTCGCCTGCCCTTTCCTCTGCTATAGGGGCGCAGGTCCTGCTGCATCCTACTCCTCCCTTCTTTTCCCCCGCTACGACTGCCGTTGCTCAAAGAACTGCGCTTGCCAGCACCGCCAGCTGCTGCTGCCGCCACCACAACTATGAAGAAAAACGACTGCTTCTGCTTCTTCTTGTTCTTCCGCTTATTGCAGAAGGGTCCGTGACATGCAATGTTGGCGAGTGTGACCTTTGGCGGATAAAGGCTTTTTTTGCAGTGGCTGCGGGCGCAGGCCACAAGCCGCAGGCCGCAGGACGCGGGCCGGGGCCGCAGGTCGCAGGAACCCTCAAAGCAGTGCGAGGCTGCGAAACCCCAAACCCGCGCGAAACCCTGAACCCTGAAAGGAGTGGGTGGGTGTGAAGCCATGAACCCTAACAGGAGTGAGTGGCTACGAAAACGGGGGGTGCGAAACCCTGAACCCCAAAAAGGAGTGAGTGGTTGCGAAACCCCAAACCCACGTGGCAGCCGGCCGCGTGGCCGCGGGGCCGCTTGGCCGCGTGGCTGCGGGGCCGCGGGCCGCGCGTAAATGATACTATTATGCCTTCGGCAAGCACCGGCCAGACAGCGTGCAACGACTAGCAAAGCACATGGGCGCAGAACTACCGTTCGTGGCGAGTGACCCTCTGCACTGAAAACAATTACTTCGCAAAGCTGTCCGGCACACATTACATGTTGTGGCATCCAGGGTTTGCTGCAGAGAGTAAATCGGCTTGAAGACTTCACATGGTTGATGCTCACGTTGGGTCGCCGACCACCCCAGTCGCTGGCGGTTTGGAAGATGGTGCAACCTGAAGCTACCGCGATGCTGCCAAGAGCGGATCCAAGCGCAGAGCGTGAGGCCCAAGCTTGAGACACCACCTGGGACCCAGGGAGACCCAAGCGAGGAACGGAGAAAAGTGAAAAGCACTCTGCTTCGCTGTGCTTCGGCGGCTGCCGTGCCTCGCCGCCCAGGACGCGGATGAAGCTTTCCAGCAGCTCGCGCCTCAGATCTGACTGGCTGGCAAGATGAGGGGGTGCTGCGAGGTGCTCAGCTCTTCGCGACATGTCGTCAGGCTGACCGGTCACAGCCTGCACCAATCCGAGAACACAAACAACCAGACACAGTCGAAAAGTGTTAGAGCCGCGAGTGGTTTTGGGCTTCAAGTTCCTGCACAGCTGAGGCACAGGGATCAGTTGCAACAGCACCTGCGTCCGATTTCTAGATTTCTAGCTTCTGACATTTTTTCCGCATCGGCAGACAACATATCGGGGTTCCACACTCCAAGAGTTCGATGCAGTGCCCCGCAACAACCAATGTGCTGCACGTACACACCTACCTGCCTACCTACCTATCCTTACCTACCTGCCTGCCTGCCTGCCTACCTACGTACCTACCTACATACATACATACATACATGGGTATATAAACATGTATTTGGTTCATAGAGAGAAGCAGCGAGGGAGAGCGAGTGAGAGCATAGACGATATACTTCCTCAACATGCTCCGACTACGAAGACTGCTCAGATCATAGATAATGCACACGAACCAGATATAACCACATAGTCGCATGCAACGGATGCTGCGGATAAACTACAGGCCACACACATACTGAGACACGAGAGGCTACACGAATGCAGCAGATCATGCATATCGTAGACTGAACATGCTGCGGATACTTTCATATAGGGCCACACTGTATTCGCGAGAACTGCTCATTTTTGTTTGTAGGGCACGACAATATCTCCCGACCCACAGCTGAGCCGGGGGCGAAGCGATGGCTTCTCAAGCTGTTTGGTCGCGATTCTCGAAACAGATCACGAATGGCTAAAAGCCACCTGGCCGTGTCGCTGCTCCATTCGAGACTCTTGCCGGCAGCTTCGGCCTGTGCTGCACGAAAGCAGCAAAGATCTTGAGCGAGTCGGTTGTCTTCTCTCCCGTCCTGAGCCCAATTCTAGGTGCATTCTGACAAGCCTCCGATGAGGTCTCAGGCGCCCTCAATGCAATGTCGCACGCCCACCTGCAATACTGCGGGTCCTGCACGTCTGACAAGTCTGGAATCCAGCGCCAGAGCTGCAAACAATCAGCCTGCGCGTAAATCTCCGTGAAAGTCTTGCCTTTGTACTTACCTGTGAGCACCGAGCTTAGTGCACATGCTCCCTGTCAGCCGAAAGCCGGTATTGCTCGAAGACGATCGAGGACGGTGCCAACTTTCATTGTCTGCTGACCACTCCTCGGTGCGGTGTTCGACTTGTCAGCAACTCAGCGAAAGAAAGTCTCAGCAACAGGCGCGAGGTTGAAAGCTGCCTCCGACCTTGTGGTCGGCTTATCGGGCTTATCGTCTTTGGCATGCTCTCGGAAACCTCGCAGCCGAGAATAAGACGTCGCTGGTCCGGGGAACCCCTGTGAGCCTTGCACGTGAGAACGAAAGGGTCGCTCAAGCGTCTGCCACTTTGCGCTCACAGCACTCAGCACAAAGCTGGCAGCTCCACCAGGCGACCGGAAGGTCACGACAGGCGTCCTCTGAGGACGCGTCGCCGGTTTTCTCGGTCGTGAACCCACCGTGACTTAGCCGGTATTTGACTGGACCCCTCGGCCAGCACGCTTGAACAGCAAGCTGATGCCATCGTCACCGCCTCGTGAACGGTGCTGCTGGCGATCGCGTGCCCGCGCTTGTGGAGTCCGTGCCTCGGCTGCATGCTGTGCCTATTTTCGGGCCCCGAGACTCGCTTGCGTGTAGCAGGAGGAGCGCACTCTTGACGGAGCTTCCGCAATCAGAAAAGCTCGAGAGGTATTGTAGGATGTTGTAGGCATGTTCGGGACTAGATGAATTGCTGACTCTGGGCTGCATGACGACCTGCTGAGTCGGTGTTCGGCCGGCCTCGAATGCGAAAAAGCGATCCTGCAGCTGCAAACCTTGCAGAAAGATCATGAAAAGTACAGACGGCTCGGAGGCTCGGCTCAAGGTGAGGCCTTGCAGGTAGGCGCAGCCACCTGCACGGCTGGACGGTCCTCGCGAACATCTCGCTGGCCGGGGGTCCGTGCCCCACCTTTGAGCCATGCTGGCAAGGGGAGGCTCAGCACGAGCTCGCACAAGCGCCCAGAATCAAGCATGACTTTCTCTTCGCCGCGGTCTTTAATCCACAGTACGTTGGGCTACCGGCCGAATAGCCTTTCTGCTATGCAGCCTCACCGAAGTGTTAGCAAAAACTAAGTGTGTAATTCGTGTGTAACAGTACACGGGGTGAGACCCTCGTTGGCACAACAAAATGTGAAGCCTTGCGGAAAGCCATCAACAAGTCAATAGGCTTAGCAAGGCTCTGCAAAGCATTGGCACACATGATTTAAACATTTTGCGGACTGAGTCTGACAGACACCAAGCTTGTCTGCGACAGTGTCAAATTACTTTTTTCTTTGGCTTCCCAGACAGGTTGCAGCATGGTCCCGCGGGTCCGGTACGCACAAGAGGAAGTTGCAGCAGCTGCAGAGCTACCCAAGCCGCTCTGTATATAGTTGCAAAGAAAGCACGTCTCTAGACTTCTCTAGAGTACGCTTACTCCCAGACGCCCAAGGCAATGCATGCAAGGCTCTTCCAGGTGCCTTTGTGGCTTCTTTCACTCAGTTCCGGGATGGGTGCCAGCTGCCGGGCTTCGCTTTCCCACTGTTCTTTCAAGAGACGGACGGTGTGAGCGCGAAGGCCGGGCTCAGGGAGATGGCTACATGCAACCACCTCCGGTGGAAGCAGGAAGCCAGCAGATGCAGCGGTGTGGTACATGAGAAGGCTGCGGCTCTCTCCACGCACGGCCCGAGCAAGGGCTTGTCGAGGTGAAAGTGGGAGCACGCATCGCCAGACACAGTGCAGATCCTGGTCCACACGATCAGCTGTCCATTTCACGTAAAGCCGCCAGCGTTGCAAGTGCCAGCGCAAGTTTCGAGCGAGATGACCACGGCACAGAAAAGGCTGAGCATCTGTCAGTCCCAATCTGCCACAGGAAAGACTTCGCTTTCCTGGCAAGGCAACCGCTACGAATACTGTGAAGAGCATAGGTGCTGGAGTGACCTTTGGTCCATAGATGCAGACTGCCAATGCAAGAGAACCTAGCAGCCACGCCGCTCGAAGCCTCCATGTCATGCGCGGCTTGCTCTGCAAGCACTCGAGCACGTTGGCACAACTCTCTTTGGAGACATCTTGATCTTCATTGCTGTTCCTGCTCCGTGCAGAGAGACCTTGGTCCTGTACCATCGCCCAGGACGGATCTCCATGCAAGGAAACCTACAGGTCTCCTGCCCTTGAGGAGAATCGCAAGTGGATGCACTTGACCTTCAAGAGACGGTCCAGACCAGCGAAACATGTTTCATATTCGGTGCAGCTTTTTCCGCCATCGTTCGCCAAATCCACAGGCTACCGAAGCTGCTCATGTTGAAAAGTACTATACCGTGTCCTCTTGAGGCTACCCTCGAGGCCACCACGTCCACGTGTGGATCCCTGAGCCACTCTTGGAGGGTCGACAGGGACCGGATGTGAATTAATCAGTTGCAATTTCAAGGTGATGCTGAAATCTCACCGCCGGCCTGCCAGCTATCGGCCCACAACCCTTGAGACTCTGTCGCAGGATTTCTGTGAAGTTGGGGTGCTGATGCCGCAAGCAGAGCCGGGCTGCCGGGCCCTTCAAGTCTCGTCTGACGTCACTTACCCTCTCTTCCGAATCGAATTACGGATACTGGTAGCGCAACGAATAGGCAATGTCAGCGCATGCGGACCTGAGATACAATAACGATTTCTGTAAGACTGCAAGAGTGTTGCCTGATTCCGAAAGACTCTTCAGAGAAGATATCTTTCTGTTCGGACCTCGGGCACCGATGCGGTCGAAGCAGCTACAAACCTGAAGTTTGCAGTGTCTCATACAACAGGCATGTCACGATTTGCCCACACTTGTCCGAGACACTGCTGCCGTCTCCATGACCTGGGAGTTCAGGTTGTAGAATGGATGCTCTGTACCCCAACCAGCTTGCCTTCTGGATGGGCGTCCTCTGCTTCAGCTGGCTGCACCTCGATAGATGGGTCTCCACTAAGCATAACAAGGTCGGACGTCAACTGAAAAGCGCAGAGCAATGAGGAACGAGGATGGCACAAACGCCGGACCAGGAGAATTTACCTGGACAAATCTGGTCAGTCATTCAGTATCTTGTCGCATGCTTCCAATGGCCAATAGCCAGACATCGATCCTGAGAAAACCTTGCGAGGGGCCCACCGTAGCAAGCCTAACGACAAGAGCTGCTTAAGCAACCTGACATGCCGCCGCTGGGTTTGACGCTCGGCGTGCACCAGCCGCTCCAGCTGCCCTGAAATGAACGTGCAAGCGGAGCTCTCCTTCACTTCTCGGACGAGCGCTTGACAGTCTAACGTGCGAGGCGCCGTTGGGGCGTTGAGGCATGACGGAAGAGGGCCCTCGTATACCTTAACATCCTGATAAATCTGTTGAGAAAGCTTGTTGGTCAGCAGGTAAGTACGTCTTGACAGCTGACAAACACGAATGGCCCCTGCACCTATGAGCTTCTGTTAGTGGTTTTTTCTGTCGGGGACCTTGAGCGTGTTCTTACTTCTTTCTGCTGGCACTCGCTCTTTTTCTCTCGCAGCCACACATGGCGTGCCTTTGACTTCTGGGCTTAAGAGCAATCAGAGCCAGCGACACCCTGCAACAGATGCAATTGTCGCTGCAGCGCTGCCTGGTGCAAAAGCCCAATGGGATAAGCGTGAACAACGGCAAACGGCAGCCCAAAAGCCAAACTGCCTGTAGCTTGCAGGGTGAACGCAGAGTGGATCGATGCCTGAAGCCACGAAAAGTTGGTCTGCGTCAGGCTGCAGCTTTCGCAGTTCAACAGATCTCCAACAGCCCAGAAATGGCATCATGGATTCAAGCATGCCGTCAACAACCCAATCACAGCCATAGTTACCTGCAAAGCCGCCGCGGAACCTCGGCCACAGCTGATGCCACAATCGAAGATGGAGGTTGGCCATGTGCAAAAGATGGTGTCGGCCTCAAAGGTCAGGTCTTTCTTAGCAGCTCGCAGCGTTTACTTTGGACCCACTGACATGACTGCTCTCGCATTCCATCTGAAGGTGGTGCACACCGAAGTTTCCTGTCCCCGTGCCGCAGGTCAGACTTCCTTCCAAACCTGGATATCTCATGGAGCTGTGACACTCTGACGCTGCACGAAGATGCACGGAGACATGTGGCAAAGGCTGCGGGGACATGTGTCACTCTGCCTGGCACTGCTCGCGGAGGCCCCGGGCCTGGGCCCGGAGGAGCCGGAGGAGGACATGGCCTTGGGATTCACCGGCCGAAGACAAATCCTGCGCTCATCTTTTTGGCGCCTTGCGTCCCATTTCTTCAAGCGCGCTCCGGCAACCCTAGCAATCTGGAACGATGCTTGTGCATGCTCCCTAGCTGCCCTAGCTCCCCAGCTTGGTCAGCCGCAGAAGGTGACCGTCCAGCAACTCCCGGAAGCTGCAGAACAGCCGCCATTGTGCAGCTTGCTCAGTGCTCTCCAGCGCCATCGTGTAGATGCATGCGCTGCCAAGACCACGATCCATGGAAAGCTGAACAATGCGCAACACCCACTGCCAAGTCCTGGAGTGCAGGACGCACAAACTACATGTCACGGATTTGTCTGTGCGACTGCGGGCAGCACCCAGCCACACTACAAACTCCCCCAGCAACTAAAAGCCACCCGCGGAACCGAACACCCACAAGAAACCGAGACACAGAAGCACATGCAGCAACGGTCCCTCGAAACGACATCAAGCCCAATGCTCTCATGCGCTCAGAACTCAGCAAGAACAGCTAGGGTGACCAGATACCCACACTAAGATGAGTCAGAGTCACAGAATTCCAACCACATCACATCTGGAGTAACTTCCTCGTCACAGCAGTAGTAGGTAGTAGTGGTCGTCGTAGTGGTTTTTTGTCACCCACATGGTACGCCTATCTGTCGTCGTAGTGGCAGTGGCAGTGGCAGTGGCAGGGTCAGTGGCAGTGGTGGCCGTAGCGTCCGTCCTATGGCTGAGGCGATGGTATTCTTGCTGCTCAAAACACCGCGCCTGGATGCCGCACATCCACTCATGGCAGAATTGAGCCCGACATCCTCCAATTCCAAACGTAATAGCGGCACGGTGTGTGTAAGCTGCAAGGCATGTTGCCAGCATGCACCTCTTTCGCATGCAGACAGCACAGAGTTGCAGTGCACTTGACCAGCGTCAGTGGGATGGCAGGGCATCAGCATTCGAACTGCTTGCCTCCAGCGTCCTGAACTGGCAACTGAATGGAGCATTACTGCTGAAGTCCGCGAATCTGGGGCCAAGACTTTACCAGTTATGTCTTGATGCAGCAGATCGACAATCTCCCACTTGGAACAGGTTGCAGTTGCCCCCATGGCTGCGTTTGCACAACCCACATCTGGCAGAACGCTTCCCTTGCGAATGCCTTGTAACAGATGCAGCGCGACCTTCCACTCGTAAGCCGCTTCACAGGCACTCAAAGCGGTGGTGTAGCTTATGTGCCCGGGTTTCCAGATGCTTTCGAGCAAAATCAACGAAGCCTGCCAAAGACCACGCCGCTGACATGCACCCATGCATGCATTGGTAACACCACGGTCGCGGCTAAGGAACTTTTCGCCGACAGCGAGGGAAAGCAGCCACTGGCCAGAAGCTCGGAAAGCCTTGACGACAGCACTGCAAGCCACGGCGCTGCGTGTGCCATGTCGGTAGAACATGGATGCCGCAGATTGCCATAATGCTGCATCACCACAGGCACTGATGGCTGTGCTGAGTCCCCGGACATCTGCAGTCCCAAGCAGGAGCCGAGTGTGCGAAGCGTGCTGCACCAGTGGCGTGCAGATGCCATGAGGGTGTTGAGAGTGATCAGGTCCGGCCTCACCTGCTTCTGCACCAGAGAAGAAAACGTTGTCTGTGCCTGCTGCCATACATCGCATCTCCCCTGGGCATGCATCAGGGCATTGAAGCTGTCGATGTCTCCGAAGGAGCGGAGCAAGGCAGCAGACTTTGGCCACACCGAGTTCTTTGCGCAGACAGCGATGGCACTCCGAAAGCTCGTCAGGCTTGGAGTCACAAGCATATCGTTTGTCTGGAGCAGGATTTGCAAACAGATCGTCCAACGAAACCGTGCAGAGATGCGGTAGCTGCCCCGTGCAAGTGGCAGCGGTCTGCTCGAACTCATGGGCGAGCAGCCAACATCTACATGTCCGAATTTGAATCGCGCCGGCTGCAGCGCACACAGCCGACTTGACAACGACTTGGTCGCACTACAAAGACTGAAAACCTTGGCATGCTTGCAAACCCTCCTATCCACTATCTGTTACTGTCTATGGTCGGAACTTTGAGAGCTTTTTAGGCTGGAGAAGGAACTGCGTTTGTAGTTTGTAGGTTGTAGGTGCCCTGGATTGGATTGCCTGAATCACTTGACGGGGGACTTGTACAGTCTCGAATCACTCGAGTCTCCAAGTTGAGGAGTCGGACAGCGACACTGACGACACTCACACTGCTTGAGAGCACTTTCGGCAGGCCCTTTCTGCAAAGAACTCCCGTGCAACTTCTGCCAGCAACTCTGGGATCCTGTGGACCAGGTCCTGGCTCTCACAGATTCCAAGGACAAGGTTGCAGCTCGTGATGTCCAGCCTCCAGCTGCTTGCCATGTCATCCATAATTTGCAGTGTGGTTGGCCAGCTGTCTGTCCTGTGCGCTCTGCAGGCTGCAGCTGCCGAGCTGTAAGAGATCTGGTTTGGCATAATGTTCCACGCTGCCATCCGAAACAGCAAGAACAAAGGAGCTCGCCAAATGTCAATGTCAGCATCTTCACCGGTCTCGCAAGCACTAATCGCAGCGCTGACGCTGACAGCATCCAGCCTCAGCCGCTGAGACCGGACACCATGGAGAAGCTGAAAAGCTGTTCTCCATCTCTGGGCCTTCTCACACACACTTATTGCAGCACCGTAGCACACTTCATCGAACACTGCCAGGCTCAACAGCCAAACCGCAAGCTGCCAGAAACCACTTGGCTCGCAGGCATTGATCGCAGCACCGCAAGTCACCACACTCTGCTGCAAAGACTGCCGGGACATTTGTGACATCAACCACCTTATGGCTTCCGGGCTGGGACCACATGCCTCAAAAACGGCTCTGTAGCTCGCCTCATCTGGTGATATGCGGCAATCCATCATCCTAAGCAAACATCCGACAGCGCGTGGCCAGAAGTGCTTCACTGTTTGAATCACACAGTTCGTTGCAATAATATCAGGCCNGTAGCTCGCCTCATCTGGTGATATGCGGCAATCCATCATCCTAAGCAAACATCCGACAGCGCGTGGCCAGAAGTGCTTCACTGTTTGAATCACACAGTTCGTTGCAATAATATCAGGCCGTAGCCTCGAAGCTTTCATGAGTGAGTACACATCTACAGCAACTCGCCATTTGCGGGACTTGCTGCACGTGTCTAGTATGGAGTTAAACCTGAGAAGGTCAGGTCTAGTGCACCTAGTGTGTCTCTCAAGACCCCGGATTGCCCAACGCCAGCCGCTGAGGCAAGTGAAGAGAGCATTGAATGCGCGGCCATCTGTGCGCAGGCCCAAAGTCCACATCCGCGAGACGACCGCCAGTGACCGCTCCCAAGTCCCTCTGCCAATCGAAGCACGGAAACATGCCATGTCCAAATCCACGTGGTCTAACAAGACCTGGGCGGCTGGCCAGCTACAGGAGAGCAGAGAGCTGCACGTGTACTGGTCCGGCTGCACCGCCCCTTGACGCATGGCCATAACAATTGCCTGAGCGGCTTCCCAGCGTTGCTTTTCAGCGCAGGTCTTGATCAAGACGTTGTGNAGCAGAGAGCTGCACGTGTACTGGTCCGGCTGCACCGCCCCTTGACGCATGGCCATAACAATTGCCTGAGCGGCTTCCCAGCGTTGCTTTTCAGCGCAGGTCTTGATCAAGACGTTGTGCGTGATGCGGTCAGGGGCAACGGTGCGCTCAAGGGCGAAAGTTGAGGCAGCCTGCCGCCAGGCAGAGAAACGATGCATCGAGCTGAGCAAGGAATTGAGACTGACCACCGTCAGGCACAAAGAGCACGACCTCAGGTCCTGCAGCAGGGCTACGGCCAGTGACCATGAATAGCACCGCCCTGTTGCAATAACGACATTGACGGCAACAGTTGTCAACAGATGCTGAGCTCGCAAATTCGCCAAGAGGGTCAGGGCCGCATCTGTTTGCCCTTTCTTCACCAAGCCGTTGAGTACAGACGTTGGCGATTTGGGTGAAGTGCGCGATGCGTGCCGGGCCATTCCACAAGCAGCCAGTTCGTAGCTACGGCATGCTGCGGGAAAGAAGCTTGCTGCAAGCGATGTGTGAGGCTTTGATGCATCCGCAAAACCGCAGCTTGCAAGTTGACTGCCGAGGGCCAAGGCGTCGACCGAGCGGCGCCGGGAGATCTTGAGGATGTTCTGGAGCACCTGCAAGAAGGCCGGGCCGCCCCCCGTCAGGCCATGACCTGACCTTTCAAGACTGGCGGAGAGCGCCCGGGAGATCTTCCCGAACCGGTGCCCTGCGAAATGGCCGGCAACGTGGCCTGACAAAAACGGGTTCAATTCTCGGTGGAAGACAGCTATATCAGCAAGCAAGCCGGGATGACGGACATGTGCCTAGACACGCCGACAAGCCATATTTCTGGCAAATTCTAACTGGTCTTCATTTCTCTTCCATGGACCCGAGACAGCTGCCCTGGCGGCCCTGGCGGTGGCGTGAAAGATCGTGGCGGCGTAGTTGAGCGCGACACGGGCGGCCTTAGCTTTACATTAGTCATTGGTCAGTAGTCATCACCTGCACCAATCGACATGCAGCTGTTGCCGGTACTATAGCATTTCAACAACTTGCGGGTCAATTTGTGGACAAGCGCGGAACGTGTTGCCAGGCGTGCATGCTGGAGACCTCTGCGTGAAGTTCTGTGGTCTACGAGAGAGCAAGACAGCGATCTGGAGGCGGAACACACTTCGCCCAGCCACGCGAGCTTGGTGGCCTTGGGCACGAGCACCGGCAAAAGAAGAGAGTAAACTCTTCAAATCCTGACGCTTCTCACCAAGGCGCCGGATGTGAGACCAGCCTGAGGAAGCGCAACATCTCCATGCAACATCTCATCCTTACAGCGCAAGTCGCCGGATGCAAAGCCTGCAGGTCCACCAATTCCCGCGAGCCAGGTATCGCCCGTAAGCCTTACCGCAAAGCGCGCGAATTATTGCGAACGCACCTGCCAGACGCTTGCAGCTTGAGGCTTTGAGGATGATGCCGTTTTGCAGCTCCTGCATTGCCTCGTGGTGGTGCCCCAGCCTGGAAGCAGAAGCGCAAAGTTCGAAGCCCATCGGCCCCTCCAAAATCTAAGGCTAAGGAGCTCCCAGGTGGCTTTGACCTTTAGGATCGGCGAGAAGATGTGGCTCCAACACCGGGAATTGCAATGCAGGCTCGCGGCAAGCAGCAGCCATCCCTTCGTGTAGTCGCTTTTTAGCTTGACGCAGCGCTGTGCGTCCTCAGGCACGCTTTAGACGGAAAGGAGCAGTCGTCGGCAATAGTTGACAACCGGCATCCCCGACGGTACTCACAAAAGGCTAGGACGGACGAACCCTTCTTTTGGATGGTATGAAAGCGCATTCGCGCCGGGTCCGTCGCTTTCGCCAGTGCTAGGCTAGCCGGCGCCGGGGGAACGCCTTCAGCTACCCCTCGGCCCGCTGCCCGCCAGCGAGCGACGACCCGATGGTCTCGAAAACTCAAAGTATGACCTCGTCGGGTGGGAGGGTGGGAGCTTAAGATCGTCGGGGAGACGCGAAGCCGGACAATAGCTGCGGCACATGCGTCAGATCGACGGTTGCCCCTACGCACATGAATGTGCTACACGACAACCGGCATCCCCGACGGTACTCACAAAAGGCTACGACGGACGAACCCTTCTTTTGGATGGTATGAAAGCGCATTCGCGCCGGGTCCGTAACTTTCGCCACAGTGCTAGGCTATAGCCGGCGCCGGGGGGAAGCTCGTCGGCGGCCTCCTGGGTTGCGAAGTGGAGGTCGGCGACGGGCCTGGTCAGAACCTTTAGGATGGATTCTGTCGGCGTCCGGGCCCGAGTCCAGCCGGACTTCACCGCCATCGACAGGTCGCCCCTCGACACAGCGTCGGAGACGTTGGCTTTCGACGGTACCCGTCGAAAGTCTGGGAGCCACTCACAAAGTGCCGCCGTAGACCAGCGTCCTTGTCGTATCCCTTTGTGAGGGCCCACTGGCCGGCGACGTCGATGAACGCCAGCCACCTCTGCGGCAGTCTGCCGGCTAATGTCACCAGAGCAAGAACCTCTGCGCCAGGATCTCGAGGACGTAGATGAAGGCCCGTCGGGAGGCGAAGAGCTCCAGGAACTCCGCCGGCGCCGTGCCGCAGTCGTAGAAGACGGCGTCGCCGATGCGGACCACGTAGCCCCATCCGTTCATGCCCCGGGTGCCGGGCTTGATGTTGACCTCCGCCGGGAAGTGGCCCGCCTTGTGTCGTGTTTCGCCCGGCTGGTAGAAGGCGTCGGCATAGATGACCGCCGCCGGCGCCCCGTCGTCGATGAAGGGGACCATGTCGTCGCGGACGCCGCGGCCGCGTCATGGGCCCTGGCGTAAATGGGCTGCAGTGCCGCCTTCCCCTAGGGCGCCAAAGGTCGACTGGGTGATGAAGTTCAGCCGGCCAGCCAGTCTGTTGGCGGTGTGCGGCGGCAGGTCGTCATCGTCGAGGACCGTCTGGATGCTCGCCATGATCTTCTCCAGGCGCCTCGGCGTCGGCTGTAGGGAGACGCCCTCCGAGCCGACGGTATAAACAAAACTCCCTGCGCCGGCGGCTGTGCCTTCGACGGCTTGTTTTTTTTAAGCCCAACAGCTCCAGGAAGTCAGCCATGCCTTGGAACGCCGAGTCCGCCACCTCGTCCATGTCGACGCCGTTGAAGTCGTCGAAGTCGTCGACTTAAGTGGCCGGCGATGATCCAAAGAAGGATGCTCTGGACCGCCTGGAGTGCGTCGGCGGTCCTGTTGAAACGCCAGACCAACGCGGCAGCGCCGAAACACATGGCCAAATGGAACCAGAGGGTGACGCCGGCCGCGCCACGAAGGTCCCGGAGTGCGACGGGTGCCTGACGGGCCACTGCCGGTAGGCGTTCAGCATATCGTGGCCGAACACCCTGGCGCGCGCCGCCGCCGGCACGCCGACCAATGCCACCAAGCGCCTGATCATGTCGACGTAGTCGTCGACGAAGTGGTGCGTCGGCACGTCGTGTGCACGTACTTCTCCTTCCCGCGCTCGTCCTCGGCGGTCCTCCTCTTGACGTACTCCCAGTTGGTCGCCGCGAAGCTTTCGATCGACGTCGGGGATGTGTGTGGATCTCGGGCTCCAGCCGGGTCCTGATCTCGCCGATCATCTCGAAGCCGTCTGTGAGGTCCTCCCTCATGCCGGGGACGTCGGGGTAGCCGATGGTCTCGAGGAGGCGGAGGAGTACCGGGATCTGCGTCGGCCCAGATGGAACCGCCGCCCCGACTTAGACCTGATGTGATGTGGAGCTGTTGGAAGATGACCCCAGGCGCACTGGCGCATGTCGGCCGACCTCACTCATTGCACAATCGCGGTGGCCGGAGCTCGAACCGGCACTGGAACGAGTGCTGGTTTTTTGGGAACACTGGCGCCACGACGTCGTTCGGACTCTGCGCTTGGGCCTGGAAGAGATCCGCCAGATGGTCGACGACGGACTTCGGCGAGGTCGGCGCCCGTCAGGGCCACCTGCACGACGCGAGAAACCCCCGCGAACTGCTCCACCATATTCTTTTTGTGGTGCTGCGCCGGGGTTCTGTGCTGAGTACCACCAATATGGCTGGCAATCGTCGGGCCACCCCCCAGTGCCAACCATTAGGAGCCTCTGAGCCAGACCCTCTTCGGTGGCAGGCGCCCGCCAGGCCTCCCTCGGTGGGCTCCTCCACGCCCAGCCGTCGGTAGGACCCACGCTTGGCCCATGTCAGCGGCGGGGTCAACGGTCATGCTGGCGAGCAAAGCCGCCAAGAAGGCCTTGTGCACGAAGTCGACGGCTCTCAGGAAGAGGCTGCCGGCCAATCCGAGAAATCCTGGCACGGCGGTGCCGCCGTGAACACGACGGTGCACTCTTTCCTGGGGTCGACCTTTTGGAGCAGGACGTCTGCGCCGTGCGCCGCTGTCCCCAAGCCCGACCTGGACAAGCGATCGCGGCCTTGCGGTGTCGGGGCGTTAATTGGCGGTGGCACTCTCGCCAACTGGTAGCCGTCCGCCACCCCCGGCCGCCTGCGGCTGCGCCCCCACTCCACCAGGTCCTCCATAACCCGCGCCGGCACTCGTAGCAGGGCGGCCTTGGCAATGGCCAGGTCGACGGTCGTTGCCCCGTGACGGCGGCTGGCAGGTGCTCCGCCGAGAGACGACATGACCGTTGAAGTTTTTCCCCGCGGCCCTGCTTGAGTTTTCCAGGTCCTCCAGGGTCGGCACCGCCAGCGGCTGCAGCACCAGAAGGTCGGAGACGGAGACGGCGGCGTGAATCACCGAGTCAGAGTGCCAGCGCCAGGCCTCCGAGAAGAGCATGGGATCTCGGCGGCTGTGGCACCCGCCGGCGGTCGCCTGGGCAGTGACAGGATTGGCGCCAGGGTACAAGCCTTCGCCTGAGGCGGCGGCGGTGCCAGTGCCTGGCCTTCACTGGCACCGGCGCTGCGGCGCTGGCGCCTCCGCTTCTGAGCTAGAGAGGGAGGGTTTTGGCGAGTGGAGGCGAGGATGGCTGCAAGCTGGCTAGAGACCGACCTCCACAAAGAGCTACTCGACCTGCTACACACCTTATGAAGACCGCCGGGGCTGCCGGGGCTGCCGTCGTCCTCTGCGGCAGAGACGTGTAGTACTGCCGGTAGAACGCCTCCGCCTCCGCCGTTGGGATGCCCAAGTCGTATAGGCCCTGGCGGCGTCGGCACCGCACATATAGCCGACGGACTGCCAGGCATCTGGCGGCGCGCCTTTGGCGGCCGCCGGTCTGTCCGGCTTCTGTGGCTTGCCGCCGGTACTGCCGGCTGCGCCGGAAGCTGATGGACCTCCACTGCTGGCCGCCGGGACCGGCGGAACCCCTGCATGTGCCGTCGGAGGCACTTCTTGAACGTCGGCAGGGGGTTCCGGCTGAGGGTCCGACGGTCCAGCGCCGGCGCCGCCTCCCCCGCTTCCTGCTCCTTTCTGGGCGACAGAAGCGCCGGTGGCGGACATATTGATCGCCCGCACCAGCGTCTGCCTCTCGAGCCCGGACCACAGCCGTCGAAGAACGCCGAGATGTCCTCGCCGCTGGCCACCGCTCGACGGATCATCTCCACGGCGCCGACGACCTCCGCGCTGGTGAACGACATGGCGTCGATAGGAGCTAGGAAGAGCTTAAAATCGTCGGGGAGACCAAAGCCGGACAATAGCTTGAGCCAAAATGGCTACGAAAGGAGCAGTCGTCGGCAATAGCTCGCAAGTGGGTCCTCGCGACACTTCACCCAGTCTTCCACAGCCTCTGCACCCATCTCTGTGCATCAGTCATCACCATATTAGAGGCAACCGTTTGCCACCCGAGCCTGGTAGCACAAGGCTCGATTGCCAAACCTCTGCAGCACGGCCAGCAATGCAGCTATGCTTTCATATCGTTGGAGTGTTGGTCCGTGAGTCTGCTATAAAGTTGCACTATCTTACAAGACGAAAGCGGCGCCACATCAAGGCGCTCTTTTTACCCGGGCCAACCGAAAAAAGTGCACCCTGAGCATAGCATGCGAGACCTTTCTGAGCAAGACTGCTAGCCAACTCGTGCCTACGATGTGAGATGATGTGAGGGCATGCCCCAGTCACACAACGATGTCAGACGACTGGGTCTCTGGCAGCCGGTGGTCGTTTGGAAGGAAATGCAAAGCCTGCATCCGCGAGTAAGCCAAGGGCAGCCGACAAACATGGTCTGACTATGTCGTTAAGACAACCACAGTTTTCGAAGACGTGGGCGCTGCGCCTTCCCATACTCGGCCATGGCAGCCTGAAAGAGCTTCACCGACTCCTGCCTGGGCCGAGGCAATCTCGGACTTTCTCTCAGGCTGATCTCAGGCCGTGAAGCTTTGATTTCAGACATGCAGCCGCTGCATAAGACGAAGGATTGTCACATGGGATCTCTTCATGCGCACACGCGCACAAACACACCATGTCACACATTCACACGAGCACGGCAACAAGCGCAAACAAGCCAGGACAACCCGAGAAAACATAAAGTAAACGAGCGAAGCAGTAACACTTGAGTATGACGACGACAGCAACAAGCAAGTCTTGCAGGCAGCTCCTGAAGTTGAAAACTTCGGGAAAGTCGTCTACACTTCACATCCCACATGCATGTGTGCGCGTGCATTTACCCAAAAGCATAGGTGAGTCAGTCGCAAAGTTGTCTCAAACAGCTTAGGCAGCAACACTCCGCGCAAGTTTGTGTAAGGATCTGCATTTCGAGCCACTTCTCGAGCCTGTTGCGATGTCAACATCAATGTGCAAACTGGGCCACCCAACTACCTGCTTTGGCTTCCATTGCTGACAGTGCAGTCCTTGCAGTACAAGTCGTTCCCCTGCCGTCGAAACACGTTGGACCTCCAAGGACGATGCGGCTTCTGCTTCGTCAGGCTTGTTGAAACCACAATCCACCTCTCCAGTGGTGTTCCGACGACCTCCGCCAGAGCAGGTCCGCTGCTGCTGGATCCCTCTGACACAGAAGCCGTCCTGGGAGCCCTCAGGCAAGTAGCTACTCGCCATGGCAGCTCAGCATGCGACCTGTGTGCTGCGACAAGGCCACCGAAGACCATATTTGCAAAGAACAGCACCATTGACTCAGCAAGAAATTGTGACAACAAGGCACTTGGCTGCGCACCATCATGAGATTGGAGCATCGGTAATTCCGCTAGAGCGCTTAAGCTTGCACCCATCTGCACTTTCACCATGCTTCACCCATGGACCGAGATCGGTTTGCCGATTGATCGTATGCTTCCATGTACCTGCACATTGCGCTTCAACTGCTTCTGGTGGACCTTACCATCTATCATATGCCGTAGGTCATACGCTTGCTGCGAAGCAGGCATTTCGTGAAGACAGCAGCATCTAGTGGCGAGGCTGCTGTCAGCTTCCTCTGAAACAAAAGGCATGGGGCTTCCTCGCGTCTGCTCGCCGAAAACAGTGTCTTTGCAGACGATCGGTGAAATCCAGCGGGAACTGGGAAACAATGATGCCAGCACGTCACTTGTCAGTCTCGCTTCTTGGCAATGACCTCGCAATCGGAACGGCTTCGACTGTAGCTGCGAGGGCGAGGGCGCCTTTTTCTTGGCATCTGCTGCACTGACGAGGGAGAGGGTCTCTTCCTCTGCATAACCGAAGCGCGCCTGACAATCGAACATAAGGCTCATGGGGCGGTCCTCTACATGGTCATGTAAACTTCCAAGCGGCCTTGTGTCTCTCGAAGATGCCGACGACAGCATCAGCTACCTTCTGGTGCACCTAGAGTTTCTCTGACCAACAAAAATTCCACATCCTGCGCCCTCCTCGTTTGTTCATCTCTGCCAGTGCACCTCGTTCAAGTATGTCTCGTCAACCGGCTTCTGCTGCGTCACCTTTTCTGTAGCGCTGCTGAACAGGGGCCTGGAATTCTCGGGCTTCGACACCTTAATGGGCTCCCCCCAGACGTAGCCAAGCGGAGGATCCAGAAATCCCATGAGAGTCATCCCTCGTCCACGTAGCCTCGAAAGCTTAAAAACAACGGACACCCAGATGAAGCGCCGCGTGAACGGCAACGAGGTCGACACAACGTTCCACTCATCCTCAGCCGGCACTAGATTGCATATGTCCATCTCAGAAATCTGTGCCCCTGTAGCGACTCGGCTGTGGCACAGACCTTAGCGGCCGAAGGAGCCTCTGAATGAAGTGCGGGAGCCTGATGGTGTGGTGAATCCACCTCGCGTCTTGATGGTTCATGCTTTGTCGCAGACTTGGTGAACCTCTTTCATGCTACGGGCACTTTTCGCCAAAGCAAAAGCCGGGGATGATGTCCATGCCACTTTCAATGGCAAGCCTTTGCTGGTGCCACACTGTCAGGCCGAACTGTTGGACGACGGTGCAAGTCAATGAGTGCTCTCTCTCTTCCTCGCCACAAAGCTTCACGAAGCCCTTTCGGTCCGTCATCACGAGCTGTGTGTCCTGGCACGTGGGTCCAGATCTGCCTGGCAAATTCTGCTACTCCCATCCTTGGACTCGCCATCCGTAAGGTTCATTTCGTCAATGCCGCCAGGCAGCAGGATGATGTTCTCTCCTGCAGTTTCTCAGGCTAGCCAGTCGTTGGAGTTGTGCTATCGCTTGGCTACGTCTCAGAGATGCCTCGTCGAACGGCCCGCTCGAGCACCGGCCTTGTGCACAGTCTGATCGCATCTTCTCGAAATGCAACCCAATGCTGAGTCCCGCGCTTTGACGCGTCGATGCAACCGCAGAACAAGGACATTTCCCGGATGCCTCATCGTTCGCACGAGGGCACGAGAATGCACGTAAGTTCTTCGTCAGTCGGATTCTCTGTCCACACCTGGAAGGAAGAATGCTGCACCGAAGCTTCCCCAACCTGTGCTGTCGTCAACAGCTTCGAAGGCGAAGGAGGCAGGCGATGGAACGACTTCGCCCGAGGCTGTGGCGGGCGGCGATGCCTGTGGCAGCGAACCCATGGCATTTAGTTTGACATTGTTGCCAAGACCTTTGACAAAGCATTAACATGTACTCGTGCAATATCACGGCCACTAGCACGAGAGAACCATGCTTGAAGGACTACGGGTTCGAACCCGAATCAAGCATTTCTTGCCTGGGAAAAGTGTCCGCCAACAACCAACTCCACCGGAGAAGGCGCGGCAGACACCATAGACGCCTTCGCAATACTCAGAAAAACAACAATGATCACAAAGGGAAAACAACTCAGGCTTCCACCGTGTGGATACATGGCGAAAAGGTACTTCCCCTGAGCTTTACTACTAGACTCAAGTGTTTCGTATGCTTCGCACTCGCAGTCAGCGGCCTTGGGATCTGGAGCTGGACCTTCTCGGATGACAGTGGCATCGTGATAACTGAGGACATAATCCACCAGAGGGCCGTAGAGCAGCCTGGCACGGTGTCTCGGCCCCGGTCTCAAGGCTGAAGCTCTCTGCAACCAAGGTTCCAATGGAAGGGCCAGCCCTTGCTCAAATGCGGCCTATGTGCCTCGCAGCGTGTGCATCAGAAGTAAACATTAGCAAACATCCAAGTCCGGAAACTCAGAATCGAGCGACAAGCTGTACAGTGTACAGTACTGAAAAGCTCCACAGCTTCGCCCACGAGCACCAACCGAGAGCCCATGGAGACCTTAGTCCGATATCAAGCAGAAGACGGAAGGACCATTACTGCCAAAGCTTCCAGCAGAGCCAACCACACCAAAGTGCCGACCTTGCTTGCCGAAAGCACATCGGTTCAAATCATCAACACAGAGAAGCGAACATGGGCTGCAAGATGCTAACCGGAGAAGTTGCTGTGGGAAGAGCTGAGCACATGAGAAAAAATTACAGTGTGGTTCTTCGCTTTATGTGTTTGACGCTGTGTGGTTCACGGCTCTGTCTTGTCGCCACAGGAGAAAGGGCGGTGGGATTCCGACCTTTGCCTTTTGCCTTAGTTCGCGCCCTGTTTCTCGGCACCAGATCTTCACCAGGAAGCATGTGTCGCAACGTCACCGCAAACCCGCCTTGCACCTGCGCCGCGAGTTACCCCCATGTGTCCTGTTCTGGCTCCAAAGAAAAACACAGGCTCAATTCCGGGGGAACATGTGTTGGGGTTCGAGGATGTTCGAGGAAAAAGGTGTTTTCCCTTTCGCGGCGAGCTAAGGTACCAGTAAAAGACTCATGGACGCTGATTTGTCGCAATGGGCCGGATACACATCATATGCCGATTAACATGTTGCGATTCAGCAAGGTAACGGTCGCGCGACTTCCCTCTGCCAAAGGATTCCGCATGGGCATGCTTTGAGGATATACACCCTTCATTCTTGCTTGCACCCAAGGTCTTCACATGTTCTCTGTGCCACTCAAGCAAAACATGCACGGCTCGAAAGAAAGGGCCGCTTTTGTGGCACTCTCCCCCTCTCTGTGCTTTCGAAGACTAAGTAAGAACGGTTGCTTCTAACTTGTTGCATTTACTTCTAATTTGCCGTTTTTTCACAAAAATCATGAAGCCAGCCGTAAACCTCGAAGGGGTCACCAAAGCTTTTTTTCGGCGCTCACACTCGGACAATCCAGGCGAGGCATATGGTTCGGAGTCTGTTGAGTGAGACGTATCGAAGAGGGCCAGATTATCACCAAAGAAGAAACGATATGGCTTGCAACAGTAAAGTGACTGTACTTCGGTCAGTGTGCCACCCCCTTTCTGTACAAGATCTTCAATAAGTTTCACCAGACTATAACATAAGAAGATCTTGTAGTACTTCATTGAAGACCACCACCATTCTCAATAAAAGGAACTTCAGTAATACAAGATCAACCATATACATAGTAACAAATGGGGTGATCGACATAGGACTTTGCCTAATTTGCAATCTGGTTGCAAAAGTTGGTTTTGATCGGTAAACCCAGCCCTATTAGGCCAGGAATTTCTTGCCTAAGCAGATTGTGAAACGATCCCGTTTGCAAGTGGTGCTCAGTAGGAATCATAGAAGGTAGGAAACATAAAGGTATATGGATCTTAAAGACTTCATAGTGTGTACTCAACAATGTGCTCCCATATGCAAAGTCATTATGAACTATTGCCGACCTGCGTGCAAACTAATTACCAATTCAAACTAGGCCACCAATTGGCTTTGTACATGCATCCTCTCAAGCAAAAACATCTTCATCTTTATCTCCCGTTCAGTTTCAGGAACCACTCAGGCTGTTTCATTGCAACCATGCAGTTCATTCACTCATTATGGAATTCTGCATTTCCAGCTTGTCTTGCAACCGCTTCAGCGTCCAGCACCATTTGTGTTGACTGCACTCGTTTGTGTAAAACCATTTCACTTGCAGGAGGTGGATGGCATACCTTTTGTTAAATTCCACTTGCATGCAGAAATTCAACGTATTCTGAAGTAACTTCGCGCCAATCCCACACAGATAATCCCAGCTGAATTCCTTGGCGAGCACAGTCATTTCATAGTCAGAGAGTGCCGTATTTGCGAAGTGCAACAATCTCCCCACGATTGTTGCACACAGCCTGCCGAGCTCAGCATCAAGCCAGAATGAATGGTGCAAATCTTTATGCAAGTTGTATCATCTCATCTCAATCTTGCAGGCAGCCTGAAAATGTCAGTCAAAAATGCTTGAGACCTCATCCTCCCAAGCAAGCATCCTGTTCCCAGAATAAATTCTGTCATGCATTCCAGCTCATGCATCGTGCAACCAGTGTCATTCTCGTCGTTCCTGAGCCCATGCAAGCATCCTGTTCCCAGAACAACCGCTGTCATGCATTCCAGATCGTGCATCATGCAACCGGTGTCATTCTCGTCGTTCCTGATCCCATGCAGGCCTTGAAGATGCTTGCCAGTCTTTGTATGAATTCCTTGCAGACATTGCATCTCGGGCAGACGCACATTCCAAACAACCCAGTGTCATCTTCCCATATAACCAGACATGCACGGTTCAGGCGCCCAAGGGCCCGCGTTGCAGGCACAGTAGCAGCCATCATGCTGAACGGCGAGGTCGTGGGTTAGGGAATTAAGACCGTAGGGCTTGGCCAATGTGGGACATTTAAAACATGATGCATAATGGAAAGGAAGAACAAAGGAGTGCGGGGGCGGGTAGGATATTTTAACATAAATGACATATATACCTTGCTGGAGCTTAAGCTGGGAAGGGGAGTCGGCTTAAGTGTGTTACACACTGTGTGCCGTTCTTTCTGCTTAATAGCCTTGTGTCTCCGCAGACTCTGTGTCATGAATCGAAACAACCGATCCTGAACTATTGGGAATAAAGCTAGAATCCTAGACACAATCATCCAATTCCGTGTTCCGCGAGTCAAGGCTGTCTACATTTCAACATCCTACCCAGCTATGATTGAGCTTCCCAGCTTTCCACACCCCACCTTTTCTTTTGGGACCCCACCTTTTCTTTTGGGAGTGAAGGGTAGCCTAGATTGCTCGGGTTGACCAGGAAATAATATTCAACATCAAGACTGGTGGGGGTGGGTATGCCGAGCGCTTCTAATCTTTCCTCTAACTCTTGCGCAACTGAGATCGACCCCATCAGTGTGTAGGCCACTAGAACAACTCTACGTTTTTGCCACGGCTCAGTACAGTGTAGATAACGTTTACCGGAGAAGAGCAGGAGTCGATCTCTCGGAATTTCGCAAACTGTGCCGAAGATTTTAGAACCCATGTACATTTTATATGTGGGCCCTGAAGGGGGTTCAATCCACAGTTGACAGTCATCGAAATCCGAAAGGCGAACAATACCCTGAGGATAATGGGAGTTTCTAAGATCTTTGTGAATATCCTTATCGGCACAATCACGGATTACTATTGAGCTGTACTTATGATCCGGTGCGATCTTAGCTAGGAAGGCAGTAATTTGACAACACAACAGCATGCAAGGTGCCGTAGCACATGACAGCTTGGAGAGGTCACGAGGATTAAGTCCTAAGTGAAGTACAGACCCATCCCGCTCCGGTGTCTTAAGGCGCTGAGGTACCTTGTCAAAGCCAAATAGTATGGCTTGCCTCAAATATTCAATCTCGTCGTTTGTGTGAAACATATTGAGGTTCGTTTACTGCAGCAGTGCCTAATCTGTTTGTGTCGCAACTGACCTAGTGGAATGACCATATGAGGTACCGGATACCACATCAGGTTCCACTTCATCATCAATGTTACGTGCTGCAGTTCGCGAAACCTCAACTGCTGTTTCGTACAATTGACCTTCGACCCAATTTACCCAGCCCTGAATCTCATGAACGGTGTGATCCCGTAAAGAGGGGGAAATCGGGTCGGCGCTCGGTTCAAGCCAAAATGGGGAAACATCCATGATGACATCATGCAGCACTATATAACCTCCTAGAGGGTACGTGTGTCTGCGCTGTGCAATAGTACTGTAAAGAGTACTCGAAGCTACTCGTGAAATGCCAGGTGGCATGGAACGCAGCTCCCCTACCAACCTCTCTCTCAGTTGTTCCGGGGTTAAGGGCACTCGGAGACAAGAAATTTCAATCTAGATAACTGTAGAGAAACTTGCCTGCTTGTCTCGCCAAAGGCTGCGGTGTGGGGTGCAACATCATATAATGAGCGTCTGTTTCTGGACATACAACCGGGAGAAAAGCTACTCTCTCACACAAAAGTCACAACAGCCTGACTTCACCACTTGGCCATGCTATAGGCAGATTCCACCCAGTATAGATGCTAGAGCTTCTTTTAGGGCCCAGGGTTTGGTTTACCACATCTCAGGGTTTATTCCCACCCAACATCTTCTTGTGGTTTCGGATTTGGCTTTTGGGTTTGCCTCCCAACATTTGCTTTCAAGGTTTGGGGTGGGCTTTACAACCGTTCAGGCTTTCAGCACTCACACTCGGACATGCCTGGGCG
Source organism: Symbiodinium sp. clade A Y106 (assembly GCA_003297005.1). Lineage (NCBI taxonomy): Eukaryota > Dinophyceae > Suessiales > Symbiodiniaceae > Symbiodinium > Symbiodinium sp. clade A. The sequence continues at coordinate 62,942 of BGNK01002055.1, forward strand.
AGGTTCCTGGTACGCGGCAAGCAGCGCATTAGCTGCAGGGATCGCACGTGTCACGATCCGCACATTAACTCGACTATGACGGCAATTCTCTCACTACACTTCCACTACGTCCTAACTTCTCCCACGGCAACTACTGCGCGAACTCATCAGCGGGCTCGACGGCACACAGCCATGCAGGGGCATAGACAGGAATTCGAGCGGTTTCTTCCTCCAGTGTAGCCGCGACACCCCACCGAAGTCCAGCTCTTTTCCATGTTGTCCGAATGCCAGCGGTCACCATCCAGCCAGACAGTCTCTGCTCGCCCCAGCACGTGACAAAGAATCGTCGAGCCGTAAAGTCACGCAGAAAGGGTGCGGGAGGACCCTGGCCCACGAGTGCAGATCAGGACCCTCCCCACCATCTGCCAAAACGCGTGCAGCTCAGAATTCAGGCAAGAAATACTCAACAAATTCATCCATGCAGTATTCGCTGTTATGCAGAGGTCGAAGCCATCGTCCCACAATCTCATGCCACTGTCTAGCCGCCACGTCGTGGCAGCAAGGCCCCGTAGGCATGAATGCCACGGCACGAGTGTAGAGCAGGATCCTCCCTCTTGCCCAAATGCACGCAGCACAGAATTCCAGGCAATCACACAATAAATTCGTCACTCAACAAATTCATCCATGCAGTATTCGCTGTCATGCAGAGGTCGAAGCCATCGTCCCACAATCATGCCACTGTCTAGCCGCCACGTCGTGGCAGCAAGGCCCCATAGGCATGAATGCCACGGCACGAGTGTAGAGCAGGATCCTCCCTCTTTGCCCAAAACGCATGCAGCACAGAATTCCAGGCAATCACACCATAAATTCGTCCACGCAGTACCCGCCATATGCAGGGGTCGTAGTGTACTATACTGTATGCTGCAATCGAGGCGCATGCCATTGCGTGCGCCAGGGATCTCTCGTGCATTTCAGAATTCTTGCCAGCAATGTCACTCAATGCATTCTTCCAGGCTGTCGTGTAATCCTGCGGACCGCTTTGCATCTGTGGTTGCCTATGCTGTGGAGGATTCAGGCCGTAGAAATCGCTTCGTGCTTGCGTCCTCCAACACTGCAGAGTCCAGAGTCCAGCCTTCACCCCGGGTGTCGCCTTGCGACGTGGGTTTGCCATGGCGTCAGCTCTTGGCGGGTTAGTGGTTTCTATATTCTATAACCGGGGCATCGGGCAAGGTCTAGACTAAGGAGGCGAACGACTAGGACTAGGCTGAAACAGAGTTCCCCTGCCGGGCACCCTGAGGTCGGGTAGCAAGTGCCGGGAAAGGGGGGTGTTTGCGTCTGCTCTAAGATAGAGCCGAAGTGCATGTTGGTTTCAGGTTTGAGGGGAAGGTCCCTTGAGAGATGGGGAGAGAGCGGCAGGGCTTGCGGGTCACTCGTACGGTAGGACAGGGCAGTAACCTCCTAGGCTTGACGGTTCAGGTCTTTAGCGGCTACCTGGTAATCGGGACACGAGGGTGCACTAGGCGGCACTAGGCGAGGAAATGAACAAGGCAGGTCAGACTTCCAGGTAATTGGCTCCGGCTTGGGGTTCGTTGGGGTCGAAGTACACCAATAGGTTAAGATACACGACTGCGAGGAGGCGATCGCACTGGCCTATAAAGTCTTGGTCAAGAGTGCTACGGCAATGGGACTATTCGGGGGTGGGTTGACGTGTGTCCTCCCTGTAGTACAACTCAACTTAAGTGGGCTTCCGCAGCTTCGACGCTACCAACTACTAGGCCCCCTTTACACTGAAGCCGAACACAAGTATCCCTTCAACAAACCCTATAAGGGCAACAAAGATTTCAACGAATACCATCGCCCTTATGGCTACCTCTTCCCTTCCCCCTGTCGTTTGGGCCTTTTCCACTGCTTGTGACAGGCATGTGACAGGTTGTATTGACGCGCAAGGAAAAACGGCAGACCGTAAATTCAGCACAACATGCAGTCATGCAGGCATGCTACAAATTCTGTTGCATTGCAATTTGGCGGTCCCGCCTTTCAGAGCAGCTGCATCTCAGTGCCATCCGGGATGGCCGGAAGATCAGACACACCAGTTGAGCTACCAGCCTGTAGGTCCTGTATTTGCTGCATGGCTTCGTTCAGCCGGTGCCTCAGGTAGCTCACGTGCTGCACCTCTGCCACATCAGCCCGTCTCGCATGTAGTTCTTGGATCATCGCGCGCGCATTCGCCAGGGTCCCCAGTTGTTTACGAATCTCCAGCCCATGATACAGCGTGTCCAGAGAGTCCTGGTGTCGTCTGCGCAACTGCAAAATTTCTCCTCTGACCTCCTGAACCGACTGCAGTAGCTGGCCTTGCTGGTCATGAATTCGAGCCCATGCTTCACTCTGCACATGCAATAAATTCAGCTCGCGACGAAAAATGCGCATCAGGCTGTACATGCCTGCCATGCCCATCGCACAGGCGAGGGCGAATATCAACATGAAAATCATGAGAAACATGGCAGCAACAATGTCTACGATCTCGGAGTCAGGCTTGAGATGAAATGGTTTGCCCACGTCAATTCTCAACTGCACACCCTACTCCAACACCGAATGCATCCAGCCCTCTGTTACCCAAAGGGGGAGGGGAGGTAAACAAGATCACAAATCCAGCTCAGAACCAGGATCTGAAAGGACACAGTCCCAGTAATCGGGCTCAGGGCTGGCTGCTCCCATGCACATGCTAATTACGTCCGACTCTGTATCAGAGGGGATCAGGATTGTAGGCGGGCACGGGTCATCCAGATCGATGGTGATCGGCGCATGGTGTAGCAGTGCTCCCGCAGGCCACATGGCCCGTGGCTCAAAGCGCAGCTGGCGGGTGACAGTCGCTCCCCATGTCTCGTGTCGGAATCTGTCCTCTTCTTCTGGGGTCGGAGGTCGAAAGCCCATCCCTGTCAGCCTGAACAGCAGGTCCTGAGACAGCGCCGACACACTGCTTGCCGTACTGTGTGCAGCAATCACCACTCGGTCCCCTCGCCACTCACACGTCGCATGCATGATGCTCTTGGCCGAGAACAGAAAGGGAGTAGTTACATCGATCATCGATCTTGATCCCCTTCTGTGGAATACCATTGCAGAGCATCGTGGCGTCCCCCTTGTCATGTGCCAACCACAGCTCCCCGCCCTGGTACCCCTGTGTCAGGGACATAATCATTCCCGGAACTTCGGAGTTGCGCACATCCGTGTGTGGCGGAGCTCGAACATTGTCCAGGACGGTAACAGTGGTGAAAGCCGTATCCGGGGACCAGTGCCGAACTAGCCTGGTCAACAAGCGCGTGGTCAGAGGATATCTCCGACTCGCGGAGCGTATCCCTGGGCTGGCTCGTTGGAAGCAGCCAAAGCTGACGGTCGCCCCCCCGTGCTTGGCGGTCCACTCTGTCGTCGGGATGAGCCGGAGGACCTGAAGGGCCGAGGACTTCGTAATGAAGTCACCCTTCTGCAAGAGGTCAAAGGCCATTATTTCGGCATCTAGTCGCGGGTGTTTGGCGGGCATATATCGGCCGCCCTGCCCACCCCCTTCGCGTGGGATGGGGGCCCCGAACTAGCTTGAGCCCTGCGCTGTGCAGATTGTCCTCATCCTCCTCCCCGCCTCAGGCTAGACCCTCCCTCCCCAACCCAAGACAGAAGCCGAGACCTGCCGCCCTGGAGAGTGCAAACAGTCCTTTATTCGAGCAAAGAAAGCCCTCAACCAAAAACCCAGAAGCCCCAACCGCCCATGCCCCTAACCTTCAAAGCCTCACCAACGATCCAGGGCAGTCGTCAACCATACCAATCCCCACAAGCGCCAGCCCTCCAGCTGGTTCGGACAGAATATGACCCTACGAGCATGCTTGGCTTGCACGAGTGTCGCCTTGCAAAAGTCAGGGGCCTGAGTGCCAGATGTTGTCACATAACACGATCATGTCAACGAACTCATTAGCTGTGGCTTCAACATCACCATCAGAGCGGACCTGAGGCCAACAAAGTACTGCGCATGGTGGAAGTCAGCTGTCCGAAACATGTAGTCCCACCCATCCGGAAGCCCCGAAGACCACCTCTCGGGGAGCTTCTTGGGTACGGTCATGACTCGGCCCAGGAGGTCAACCTCCTCGCTGATCCTGGTGAACCGCGCTGCATCCGCGCCCTGGAGTCTGTTACGCCTTCCAGGATATATTTAGGGAGAGTATGAGGCGGGAGTACGACTGTCGCTGTCTGGAGTGGAAAACCCTCGTCGCGAAGCTTCAGGAGTTCACAGAGTGCAAGGAGGATGGGCAGGGGTCCAGGGTGTTGATCCCTACCGGCCCTCAGCCTCACGTGAAGTACTGTTGCAGCATGGGCCCCCACTCCCTTTTGGAAACTGTATATGCATGCTGTGGGGCTTTCCGGCAAATGCGTGACCCAGAACGTGTGCGCTGTCCTACTGTTGGCTCTCCACCTCCGCAGGTGGAGTAGTCCCCGCGTGTAGACACCGTCCCATGCATTTCTGCGGGGTCGTAGCGCAGCAAAGCCCTGATCTACCACCACTAGCTGACGTCCTGCCAAGTACTCCGTGCTAAGGGGCAACGTAGTCACTACATTCCCGGGCTGTAGCCAACGTGGAAGCATTGCTTTCCAAGCTGTCCGGTCCGTCGCCTGCCACTCCCAGTTCATATGTTCCTCAGGGAGACGGATACGCTGGTACACAAGCCGGAACTTATGGAAGGGGGGCTCAGCAAGCCATGTTGTGGCTGTTCAGGTTTCGCAACAGGTGTATCAGGGGGGTACCTTCCTGCGACCTGGCCAAGTGTCCAAAGTAGGACCATAGCCGAGTGAGCCACGAAACCTGCCAGTTCGGACCCTCCGTTGGCAATACAGGTTTAATGCCCTGCGACACCCCTTGACATTCTCCAACCACGTGCTGAAAGGATCCCGGCAAAACCGAAAAACCCCCAAGAGCAGTGAATTCTTTAGCCCTTCTATGGACTTCAAAGCTCGGACCGAGGGCCACACCAACATTTCCCTGGGTTGACAAAAAGTCCAATGGGATCCGTGAGATCCCTCAATTTAAGCTGGAGCTCCCTCGCATCCATAGCGAACAGCATGATGTCATCAGCGTAGAGCAAGAAGTGAGGGAGCCTTATCGAATCCCTCCAGCGGGGAAACTGACCGGACCATCTGTCCTGGAGTCCCCTCAAATGGAAATCGATGATCCTGGCAAACAGGTCGGCCGAATAGCTACTCCCTTGCATGATCCCTTGTTCGACCTTAGCGTGCCACGTGTCCGTGCCAAGACCAAGTAGCAGGCGATTTTGCGAGCACAGCCGCCACAGCAGGGCTGCTTCCGGGCAAGGGTCACAGTTCGCAAGATAGCTGACAATCGCAGCGTGCGACAAACTGTCGAAAGCCGCCCTGATGTCAAGCTTGGCCACATGGGCGTCGACCTGGTGCTTCTTTCTTAGCACCGCTATGATGGTTTGTGCCGCTAGTATCCCGTCTACCGTCTGTGTCCTCGGGCGACATCCCATTTGGCCACTGCCATAGGGCGGGCACCTCTGTGCTACTCGACACATGATCATTCTACCAAAGATCTTTGACAGGCACGGTGACAGGCAAATGGGCCGTAAGTCGCCCGGCCCTTCAGGGTGGGGTACCTTTGGCAGCAGAACCACCTTGGCTTCTGACCAGGTCTCCGGGAACAGTAGAGAGTTCATGAACTCAAGTAGTCTCCCCGCCTTGTCGACCCGGTGGTAAGCGATGATGGCCTCGTAGCAAACCCCGTCCAAACCTGCGCTCGTGTGCGGTTTGCAAAGAGCAATTGCCTGACTGAGCTCCTTGGGAGAGAAGGGGGCGGGTCTTACGGAGGTGTGTGTCGAAATCATACGTCGTACCGCTTCTACAGTGGGGGGAGGCAAAAAGGAGGTATACTTCTTCTCGTAGAACTGGCGGAGCTCCTTGGAGGCCGCCTGCTGACCCCCCCTGCGTTCAATGTAACTAGTCTCAAAGGAAGAGTGTGCGGCACTTTTGCGCAAGTATGAGATAGCCTGTCTGTCCCCTTCCCGCTCTCTTTGCAGGATATCAGGCTGATGATCCGTTCGGTCTTGGGACCGTTGTTGCCTAATCTGCTTTAGTAAGTGAGCCCGAGTCGCGGGGTCTGGATGGCCCTTTCTCTCAGCAATCAACCTCTTGAGCTCCGCCGAGTCCCTATATCTCAGTGAAGGAACTCGGGAAGAGTTCTCGCAGAGCCGTTGCATCATGTGGTGGCAGAAAGCCTCGCCGGAGCGAGCGTACTCTTCGATGTCGGCTACTTTAGGCAGCCACCTGCCACACCTCGTGTGCACCCGGCGCCCTCGAAAAAGGAGCGGCTGTGGGGTAACTACTCGACAAAAAACCGGAGAATGGTCTGAGGGCAAAGCTTGCCTCATATCGTCCCTTTTGTGTGCACGAAACACCCCTCTAGAAACCCGTATCAGCAGTGCATCAATCTCACTCGAGCTCCCCCGAGCCCCCCAGGTGTGCCCTACTGGCTCATGTGTGGAAAACCCATGCCTATGGATCACTGTGCGCAAAAGACCCATCCCCGCAAAGGAATCTGAAGGTGCATGCAGGTCCTGATTGAAGTCGCCCCCAAGTATGAGGGAGTCCGCGGGAGAGGCTGCCTCAAGAGCGGCATCCAGTTTTTCCAACGACTCCTGCCATACCTCCTCCGATGTGGCTCTGGGGTTGTGCTCGCTACCCGTGCGTTTGCTGTGGGGCAAATGTAAACATGCAAGATGGATTCTGTGATTATGGCATGCACCAAGCACCACCAGGCCCACCGGGAGCCCACACTTATGGGTTGCGTGGAAGCCAAGACTCCGAGTGCACCAAAATGGCCTGACTCAGGTGTGCCTCTGGGCTAGGACATAGGTAAAGTGTGTAGAGAGAACTACCTAGCTGAAAATCTGAAACCTGCACCTCAGGAGTGGCCCCAGAACAAGCACCTAATTCTTGCAAAAACAGAAATTCAGGGCAACGGATATTCCCTTGCCACAGATCAGCGAGATCACTCAGTCCCTTCCCATGCAAATTCCAAGTGCATGCTGTGAATTCCGGTTTGCCAATCACCCCTTTCCGACTGCTCCGGCCTAACCCCTACGATGCGGCGGACGGATCTACCTGGAAGTGTGCGTGCAGCTCGCTGAGCTCAATGCCGAGGGTGGCCGCCAAGAGTGGACCTGGCACCCACCATCCAGTCTCCGAGCCTCTGACATCAAGGAGTAAGAGCGCTCCATCATCGGGGCGTCTCTGGTTAACGTGGGCCAGGACACTGACCCCTTTGGCCCAGAATCTCCCTCGCCATGTGAACTCGAAATCCTTGGGGGACAAGTGCTTGGACACCAAATCTTTAAGGGAGACTATGGCCCGGATGCGAGCTCGTTCCTCCGGGCTGCGATTTCGTTTTGCCCACAGGGCATCTCGAGGCTGGCCCTCGATGGCACTCGGTCTTGCAGCACTACGAAGCGCTTCCACACACATACCTTGGATTTTGCGGCGGTCACTCATCGTGTCCTGTGTGTAGAGCAAGTCTACGCGACACGCGCTAGAGCGAACCGAACTACAGTACATCGCCTTGGAGCAGCCCTTCGCACTGCGCACGTTGAAACCAAGCTCGCACCTCAGTCTCAATGTCTTCTCTCTTGGCCTCCCTCCACCCTCCTAGCACTATCTGCCAATCGTCATGGGTTTGCCCCGACCGCCCGTCCCGTGGGGACGTCGAGGGGCTGACTCCTGAGGTGGCACTGGGGGATCTAGAACGTATGTCACGCAACTCTTGCTCCATGGAGGAGATACGTAGCTCTAGCGCCGCTGTTCGCTCCAGGGTTGCGTCTTGTCGGGCCTCCAGAACCGCAATCCCCCGAATGGCTTCACTATTCCTCTGAAGAGCCTGAAGCTGATCTTGCTGACCCTTCCCCAGACGGTCAATCCCTTGCTGAAGAGCAGTAGCCCACGGTGGAGCTACATCGTCCCCGATGTGATAGGCCTCAGGCAGCGGGCGCTTGGTTTTGTCAGGAGGCCCTGCCCCTCCAAAGAGGGGTGGAGAGCGTAGCCCAACAGGAGGACCTTTGGAGGCAGTCCCCTGGTCCTGCATGGTCGGTTTAGCTTTCTTCTCATGGGAGTTACGGGGAGCGGGAGACTTACCCCCGGGTGGGGAACGTGTGAGGAGGCTAGCTGCTGCTGCTGCTGCTTCCGCTTGTCGGCGTTCCGTGTCTGCAACTCCCGTCCCTCGCCCCGGCCCCGGCCCATCA
>BGNK01002055.1:71379-116643 GCA_003297005.1 Symbiodinium sp. clade A Y106
CCGCTGACAGGAGTAACCCCGTCCCCTTCCAAATCGACATCCAGGGCCGTCCCCTCCCCCTGAGGTCCCTTGGCAGAGAGAGAGTCTCATCATCAGGCCCAGCCATTACAACGACGACGACGCGAGAGAACACGAAAGAAGAGTGTGCACAAGGAGGCCTCAGAGCAGAACGCGAGGAGAGGGAGGCCAGCGGGCAGCTCTCCTGCCACCCCTCGTGCTTCGAGGGCGGCCAGGGAGAGGGCACACACCAGCTGATTGGCACTTGAGCCAAAATGGCGGAGGCTTTAGGGTTTGCCGCCCTCTTCTAGGGCTTGGGGTTTGCCACCCAACATCTTCTTTCAGGTTTATGGCCCGATTTGCAACCTTTTCGACTCTCACAGCTTGGGCAATTTGGCCGAGGCGTCTGAGTTCGGCGTGTGCTAGCTACTGTCACATTGGGCAGCACATCAGTCGGGAGATAGCATATGCAAAAGCATCGGGTACATCACAATAGAAAGCTCTGCAGCAGCTATCGGCGAGTCGTGTTGGCGTGACCGTGACCTCTTGCCCAGCCACCTACCCCAAAAACCGCACAGGCAGATATAAAGAGAGGCCTAGTTACCTAGTTCGAGCACAGAGGGCCAGTGAGGGTTCAGGGTTGGGTTTCTCTCTCTCTCTCTGCCGTGCCATCATCAAGAGTCTCGCAATGCAAGGGCACGAAATCGCAGGCTAGAATAGGGTCGCCCCGCTGTGGTGCCGTGCACAATTTTGGCTGATTTGATTTCTGGGCCCTGCATCTTATTTTCCCCGCACAAGATGCTGGCTGCGCCTGTCTCCTGCTGCGGTGCGGCGCCCACTGCTCGTTGACGTCTGTCATTTACACTTGCTGCTGGTGTTGTTGTTGCTGCTGTTGTTGCTGCTGTTGTTGTTATTGTTGTTGTTGTTGTCATTGTAGTTGTAGTTGAAGTTGAAAACGTAATGTAGTTGAAGCCAAACTCGTAGTTGTCGATGTCGTTGTCGTTGTCGTTGTCGTTGTTGTTGTTGTTGTTGTTGTGGCTGTGGCTGTGGTTGTGGCTGTGTTGGTGTTGTTTCTGCGTGGTGGTGGTGTTCGTGTTGTTGTTGTTGGTGGTGTTGATGTTGCTGCTGCTGCTGCTGCTGTTGTTGTTGTTGTTATTGTTGTAGCTGTTGAAGTTGTAGTTGGGGGGGGGGCAGCCCCCCCATTTGCAAACACCTTTATCACGGGTTCTGGGCCGGGCTCTTGGAAAACCAGCCTGCATGGCGTAAAAAAAAGCGGGGGGGTTGGGGAGGGTGCAGCCCCCCTCCATTTGCAAAACCCTCATTTGCAAACAAACTGCCTGTATGATGACTTAAAAAACGCCATAACAACTACGTGTTTTACGCAAGTCTTGTTAATGGCGCGATTTTCTTGAAAGACAGCCTGCATGGCGTAAAAAAAAACGGGGGGTTGGGGGGGGGGGGCCATTTGCAAACATCTTTGTCACGGGTTCTGGGTTATTGAAACCCAGCCTGCATGGCGTAAAAAAAGCAGCCCCGCCCCAACCCAATGGCAAAACCCTCATTTGCAAACAAAATGCCTGCATTATGACTTAAAAAAACGCCATAACAGCTATACGTGTTAGACATTGTTAGACGCAATTCTTGTTGATGCTGCGATTTTCTTGAAAGCCAGCCTGCATGGTGTTAAAAAAAGCGGGGGGGTTGGGGGGTCGCAGCCCCCATTTGCAAACACCTATATCACGGGTTCTGGGTTTTTGAAAACCAGCCTGCGTGGCGTCAAAAAAAAGCGGGGGGGTTGGGGGGCGGAGGGCGCAGCCCCCCCCCATTTGCAAACACCTTTATCACGGGTTCTGAGAGGGTCCATATGGGTTCTGTCTTTTCTGGTGCGAAGATACTTGAAGTTAGCCTGCATGGTGTTAAAAAAGCGGGGGGTTGGGCGGGGGCGCAGCCCCCCCCCATTTGCAAACACCTTTATCACGGGTTCTGAGGGGGTCCATATGGGTTTTGTCTTTGTTGCTGGGATGATAGCTGCAGCGATCTTGCACAGCTTAAAAATAACGCGGGGGTGTTGGCGGGAACGCAACCCCTCATTTGCAAACAGACGCCTGTATGATGACTGAAAAAACCGCCATAACAACTACGTGTTTGACGCAATTCTTGTTGATCGTGCGATTTTCTTGAAAGACAGCCTGCATGGCGCAAAAAAAAAGTGGGGGGTTGGGNCGGCCCCCCCCATTTGCAAACACCTTTATCACGGGTTCTGGGCCTTTGAAAACCAGGCTGCATGGCGATTTGCAAACACCTTTATCACATGTTCTGAGAGTGTCCATATGGGTTCTGTCTTTGCTGGTGCGAAGATACTTGAAGCGACTTTGTGGAAGGCTTTCGGCATTTGCCGTCTCTTGATATAGTTACTGTATTGTGGTCTTACGATTATGATTATTATTAGTAGTAGCATGATTCGTATGACTTGGATGAGGGGTGAGGGTGTAGGGGCTCTCCGTTCCTTCCTGCTTATCTTCCTTCCTTCCTTTCTTGCTTACTTTGTTTCTCCTTCCTTCCTCCCCTTAGTCCTTTCTTCCTTGGCATTCCTTCCTTCCTTCCGGAGTTCTCCAGTCGTTCCTTCTTATCTTCCTTGCTTCCTTTCTTGCTTGCTTGAATTATCCTATCTTCCTTCCTTCCCTCCTTCCTCTCTTCCTTCCTTCCTTTCTCCTGGCATTCCTTCCTTCCTTCCTTCCTTCCTTGCGGGGTTCTCATTTCGTTCCTTTCTTGCTTCCTTTTTTTCTCCTTCCTTCCTTGCCTTCGAAGGGACCCCCCCCAGCAAAAAAAAAAGGACCAAAAAAAAACAGGACCGAAAAAATACACCCTCCATTGAACCACATCTTGAAATCTTGTCTATCTTCAGAAAGTCGCATGTTGTGTTGTTGTCGTGTCCGCCAGTTGCGAGTGTTCTACAGGCACGAGACTCGCACGGTCCGGCGGGCTCCAGGTGTATGATGCTACGCATATGTTATGATACCGACAAGGTTATCCTCGGCTTGTTCCAATCCAGCATTGTTCAATCAAATGGGCATGTCTGGATGCAAGTGCACCTGCATTAATTTGGGCGTACTCTGGTGTACCGCCAGACACAGTACGCACGGACACCATCTACACATTGTGTTGGCCCACGCAACAATGCGACCTGCCCGGCTTGCCACTGCGATAGGCTGGAACCCCGGCTGGCCAGAAGAAAAAATAGCCTCGAAGCACTGTCGACAATGCACGCTGGCATACATCGGCTGCTCGCTCACCAGCTCTCCTCTTCGGTACTAACCCATGATACCGATCAAGAAGCTCGTGAAGAGGAGTTCGCACACCACCTGCCCGCAGCAGCGTGCAAACAAGGCCGCGTGTCACGGCGTCGGGGCAGCACCACCTGCAGCACGTTGCCAGGAAAAGATCTTTGTCGCTCAAAGCGCACCTGCATCAGGTCGAATCTCATGGCTCGTCGCGTCTTAGTGTCACCACCCGCGCTCTCTTTCGGCTAGTAAATGCCCTCTGGGGTTCTTGGTCACCTCCACACTGCCTGCTGCGGCCGGTGGCGGCAAAGCCCTGGCAGCCGGTCGAAACATGACTCTAGCACTGACTCTGCATCAGTTTGGCCCAGCGGCTTGGGCGCTGAGGCAACTGGCCACATGGAGCATATCGGCCATCTGAAGCTACAAGAATGGCAGCGGGTGGTCACCTTCAGTAAGCTGGCCTGGGCTTATGCTGGTCTCACAAACGAGGGCTCGTTTGCCGCCTTTGCAAACCATGGCAAGTCTGCCAAGTCTCTCGGACGATCTGGCTCCAGTCTTGGACGGAACCGGACATAGCCCCAGTGCTGCAGCTAAACATATCGCACTATCAGAGCAGGTTCAGAATACATCACACATTCAAGGTAAGTGCCAAACAGCTCCGAGCTGTTCAACCGAAAATCAGAACCACTGCGAAGCTTCTTCAAGCATAGGATCCCCGAGCGAGGCAGCATCTGTACATGTTTATGCGGGCTTCTCCTCAAGTTCATAGCTGCAGGAAATGACACCGTACGGCCACATCTTCGACCAGTCTTCCGCTCGAGGTTTAGCTTTCAAGTGATCCATCACAGCATCAATTTCAGCTGGGACCAACATGTTTTCATTCAGTTGACCAAGCTTGAGTGGCTTCCCACGGAAGGGTCCACCCTCAAACATCTTCGCGCCAGTTCTTGCGCAATCTGTCAGCGGGTCACCGGCACGGAGGTCCCTGAACTTTCCGAGCTCGTGGGCTGTTGCGACTCTCTTAGATTGCGAGGCTGTAATTTTGGGGTCCGAAATGTCAGAGGCCTTCAGCACATCCTTCGAAGAAGCACAGCTATGGTCTTGCTGCGAGTTCTCATGTAGCTCCACTGGGCCTACAGTTGGCCCGAAGACTTCTCTTAAATCCTGGAGATCCTGTACAGTGAGGCTGGCGGATCGAAACTCGAGGAAAGGCAGCATGCCGGTCGCTTCGTGTCCCAGTCGATGAACTCCTGCAGTCGCATCACAGGGAATCCAGCCGATTCCTTCAGCAAAAAACTCGCACTGAACATGTGGAGCAACCACTGACCCACAGGCATCGAACACAGCCTGCCCATACTTGAAGCCCAGTGATATGCGTGCTGGGATCTGGTGTGCTCGCAATGCAAAAACGAATCCCACATTGAAGGCGGAACAATCGCCTCGCTTGGCCTTCCAAATGGAGGTTGGCAGGCTTGCGAGATCCGTCTCTGCCAATGCCACATCATACTTGTAGCCGTGACGGAGGTGTCGCCCAAGTCGCACGGCATACGCTATGTCGCGTTCCCCACTTAAACGCCCCAATCCCTGACTTGAGAGCAGTGAGCGAAGCTCCCTCCCTTCACAGGCCAGGCTGGATGCTCTTTCCTCGGGTGTAAGGACCGGTACAGGGATCACAGCATCGAGCACCTCCCTCGCCACGGTGTCTGTCTGCTGAACCCGGACTTGCTGGTTCACGAAGTCATGTTCCACCGCAACATGGGAAAGCTGGTCTCCCGGCAAGTCAAGCAGCACAAAACTCTGAAAGTCAGTCGTCGCATTATCGGTCAGACCTTGTACAGACACGCGATGTGAAGCATATCTGGCATGACCCTCCTCCACGGTCCGGAGTTTCGGTATCAGAACTATGTATCTACTACTAAGCTCATTGCCAATCAGGCTAAAACGAACACGCAAGACATGACGCGAAGCCGACATGACCTTGAGCATGAGTGGTGCGTTCTGCCAGTCGACGTCGCCTTCAGATAACTTTCGAAGGAGTTCTGGCCGAGAGTCTTTTTCAACGGCCGATTCAGACCTACACAACCAATCGGGTTGGCACATCTCTGCCCAAAGCTCTTTGGGAATGGTTGCTGGCTCTATGGGACCGACATCAAAACCACCGATCCCTTCAAGCATAGGGTCTGGTCCAGGGCTCAGCTGAAGGTTTTGCAGGCAGACCCGAAAAACCTCCCCTGCCGAGGACTTCATGAGATACAGATCCACAGACTTCCCATCAGTAGATGAGAGGGCGCGAGCGCCGGCTATCTCGCCAGCCCTGTCCAGAAGTTTCTTAAACGTTTGCCGGTGACTCCCAACTCGGCAAATCAATCCTCCATCCATACATGTGGCATCTTCAGTGCGCATGGCCATATACTGCATAACTTTGAAGGCTATGCGGGCGATTAGCGGACCGCTGGCCACCCCAGGAGGAAGTGCAAAGGCGCCTCTGCCCGTAGCAGTCCTCCAAAGAGGCTTTGGTGGAGACTCAGGCAAACCAGACACGTTGCGCACAATGACATGCCTCGGCTTCGCATCTGGATCAGTCCGCTTGAAGCCCAGATCTCTCTTTACCCCGTGCTGCTCCTAAAAACATATCATCGTGCATTCAGTTCAGCTTAAACGCAGGGAATGAAACGCTTGCGTTTCTAACTTCTCAGTTGCCGGAGATCGCTCAGGGACCTCTCGAGAGCCAGGGCATCCTTGATACCGTCTGCGGGCGAAGCACTGCGGTTTCCAATTGCAGGCTCTTGCTGAGCTCGACTCTGTATGCCGGCTTGGCCAGTGATGCGTCTGGATCCGGCAGACTTGCTCGCCGCCGAAGCAGAGACGACAGTCTGCGTTGCAAGTTCCCGCTCCTTCTCAGTATCTCTCGGCGCACTTGATCGTCCTCCTCCAGACGTGAACGGTGAGACTGAGAACGACAAGGCACATGCCGGGCAAACTTGACCCTGTAGCTCCTGTCAGTCCGAGAATGCTTTTGCCGGTAGAAGATAAGGGACGCCTGTCACCTGGCAATGAACGCAGGGCTTGCGAGCTGGCATAAACCCATTCCACTGTGTCAAGCTCTGCAACCGCAGCCCTTGGCTCACGTTGGCACGACTGAGCCGATGCGCCACAAACTAGTGCGGTTCAAAATTGCTAGCATCTACCAGCTGCCAGAGTTTGGTCGACCATCCGATTATCGAATGCGTGCTTTATAACCCAACAGCTCCCGCAGCTGCTTCCGGCCTCGGCTCGCAGCTACGGACATCCTGAGCTACGACTGGTCGTGCTGAACGGCCGCTGCAAGCAGGAACGAGTTTGGAAAGTCAAACTTCGCTGTGCCCAGTGATCTGCCAGCTGAGGAGAACCTATTGGTTGCAACATCGCGACACGATCAGCACCAACAATAATTGAGCAAAAGTGCTCACCATAACAGATGCGGAACGGGTTTGCTTGTCGCGGAGGGTCCAGGGTCAAATCCTCACAAAAGGCTCTACTCTACACAGCCACGCACACGGTGAGAAGTACAGACATATGGCATATGGCATTTTATGGCATCTTCGCAGGCTTTCATGAACCGTCCCAAATAACAGAAATACAGAGTGATGGACAGTTGGTGGAGCTTGAGGATTCTCCCCGTAGTTCATGGCGCCAGGCTGAGCACGAGCTGAACTGTGCTCGGCAAAGGGTTTGGAGCACCACAAATGTTCGATGTTTGCGCGGGGATGGGGGTCCTTGACTTTGGCTGCCACGCGACGTCCTCTACAGGTTGAGTTCTTGCGGGCTCAAGCCTTCCATGAAGGAAGTCCAATCAGCAGCAAAACACCGGGCTCCCTGCAGAATTGGCAAAACCCACCAAAGCGTCACATGGTGGCCAGGGCTCGGTCTAGAGAGGTTCCAAGCGAGCCGTGAAAATGCGTGGACCGTCAAACTAATGATCACACCCGAACCTTGCCTGCTGACTTCAATGGCACGTACCACAAGGTGCAGAAAGGGACGCTTTGCTGCAACGTTGCAGTTGCAACCGAGCTAGGATTTTACAGTTGATGCGCGAATTATGGCATTGCCGGCTTGGCTGCTGGCAAGGTGACTAAGTAATAACAAGGTAAGAAGTCGCCACAGCGCAGCCTGCGATGCCAATGGATATCGTACGAAGCATTGAAGCTTTCGAATTGTAATGCAAGCTAAACAACTACATCGGCTCGAGGTCACATATCCCCTCCATCAGCGCACAGCATGATGCCACGTCTGATGAGCAGCAGCTGGGCGATGGCGGAAGCCACATCCACTGTTTCTACGAATCCAACCCAGGAAGGTCTCACGCTCATACACAGGCTGCAGCGGGACCGAATGCAGCACTGAATGCAAAGAAGGTGCAGGAGAGACTGGGTATATTGGGGATGGCTGCCACCCAGGCGACATCATAGGCCCATGGCTGCACAAATTAGGATGTGCAGGGCTGTCCCACTGCCATCCATGCCGAGCTGGAGGCACACCGCTGCCGTCCAGTCTGGGGCTCGCCATGACATTCGACATCCCGTAATATTTTGAACGTCTTATGGAAGTGGCCTGTGCCATCTCACGCTGCTGAGTGTCGAGTGCAGCCTTCGCCAAAGCCAAATGGACGTAGCCAGTGATGCAGTTTGCGGTGGAGCGACCTGCAGCCCTCAATCCTCCAAAGACAGGCTTGGCCAAGGCGATGACAAGTCGCGAGGCAATCAGTCCCGCTTTGGCTACAGCCTTCACGGCCACGATGCCTGTACCAGCCATGAACTCGGCAGTGCCGAACACCTCCTTTGCTGTCGTTTTGAGTTGCGGCATGGAGCTCGCCACTGAGCTGGCGAATCCCTGTGATGGCTTCTGTCTCCCTCCCGTACACAGCGTCCTCTCTACCTCTTCCAAACGCTGGCTTTTGTGCTGCAGTGCCTGCTGCCATCTTTCCAGTTCCATCCTCTTTTCTGCCAAGCGCTGAGCGAATTCCAGCCGACTTCCTGGAAGTGCCTGGAGGGAATCTATGTCCAAGTCCTCGATCTCCTGTATCTCGGCTGCTCTCGCTGCCCGAGCTTCGGCTAGTGCTGCACTTTCTGCAGCCTGCGAAACCCGAAGCTGTGCTTCCAGAGCTTCACACCTTGCCTCCTTCAAACTGATCATGGCATCTGGCTGCAGGTTGTCTTTTGCGAAATCGGTCTGACATGAGACTGACTCCCTGGACCTGTGACGGCGTGCCGGGTTGGCCGTTTCGAGGGGCTGGCACTCACGGAAGGCTTCCTGGAATCTACTGTGCAGGTCGTGACCAGCACGCGGTCTTCCCAAGGGGAATGTCTCCGACATCGGCTGAGACTTCATGGCAGAATAGCTGGGGACCGGCTCGCCCACGAGACCCTCGACACGTTCTAGAAACTCTGAAACATGCTGATGGTCATCGAAGTTCTGCTCAATGCACCTGCGTGAGATTTTGATCTTTCACTTCGCCCACACATGCCAAGGAACTATCCGAAAAGGAGCAAAGAGGTGCTACTAGCTCGGTCCAAAAGGCGGCGTCGGCTTTGGCTTCCCACGAAGCCCGGCAAGGTCGGGTTCATGCGGTTCGGCTTCCACGGACCTTGGGCACAAGAACCATCTCGGCAATGTCTTGGAGTCGCGACACTCTGCGCAAGGGGATTCCAAGTAGTAGCCCAGTCGAACTCCGCACCGACACTGGAAATCTTGAACTTTGCAATCGCAGCTTTCCTGGGACTTGCACGAGCTTCCCGTCATAATCACCCCGTGCGGAGGCTGACTTGTGGAAAAAGCAAAGGAGGACGGGTTCGCCATCATTTGCATCATCTCGCCATGCTCAGACAGCAGGTAGTGGCAACTGCTGCAAAACATGTTGAACACTGCACTTGGATGACCTCAGCGGTTGAGAATGGTTGAGACACAGAAGGCTTATCCAAGGGTGACAGCAAGAAAAGAACGCCCTTTGAGCCTTTGAGCCAAGCGACTGGTTTCAGGTTCCTCCCAGCTTTGAGAGCGGAATGCCCGCTCCTGACGATGCTGGTTGGCATCTGGAGGTGAGATGACCGCAGGAGTGAGCCGCCATGCTCGGCTTGCACGCCTGTCTTTTGCCTCTGCCTGCATTGCCCGGCACGCAAAACCCAAGGCCAGAACAGGGTGCTTTTGCTAGAGCCCACTGTGTAGGCGGACATACAAGCTAGTGGCTGCTATTGACTGCTAGTGCCATCCGGGAATGCCAGCATTGGCTGAACTTCCTTGATGTTCGTTTCAGCAAGTCTTTTCCCAAGACTCTGCATCAGCACAGTTGGGTAGCTATAGCTCTCCTGAAGAGAGCCGGACGGTCTAATTATCGGAGCATTAAAACAGCTACCTGCAAGCCTGTGTGACTGCGAAACAGCTACATGCTCCGATCATCTAAACATTTGTTGCAATTGTGAAACGGAAACTGGGCACTGTGAGCCTCCAGCATTCGCTGGAGGCTTGAGGCTCAGTTCCGGATGGCGCGTGATGCGTGAGGCTTCATGCCAGGCTTAAGCGTCGTCTCTGGCTTTTGCTCGAGTACTTCACCGGGAAGAGCCCAACCTTCCTTCTGCCTCGATGTTGTTTATGCGCTACCGCCGAGGTTTCACCCAATTCTGTATTAGCAGCTCGCATTGATGGCCGACAACTCTGAGAGAGCAGCTCTTCTATGACCATGGGGACGCGTTCGTACGGGTAGTTCAGCAGAGGCGTGAGCCTGGAATAGGTCAGCTCAGAGTTTGGTGACACGCGATGCTGCAGTGTGCGCTGTCGCTAATTTCGTCTCTGAGTCGTCCACAGTGGCTGCACCCTCGTCGAGACCTGCCACAACAAGTCCATTCCCTTTCCCTGAAACAAGCGAAAGTCGCATCCCAGCCTTTTCACCAACCTTTTGAACTTTGTTTTTGGTGGTAACGGTGGCATTTGAAGGTATCTCGGCATGCCAGAGCAGATAGCTCTCAAGGGACATTCCAACAGGCTCGGCGAGACTGCTACAAAGAGTAAGTAAGGCACGCATCGGTAGGTCAGAATCATGAATTGTCGCAACTGCAGGTGTGAAAACGTGCGGTAGAGTTTTGCAAGGTCGGAACATGGCCAACATAAATTCCAATGCCAAGGCCTCGAACAACGTTCTTGATAGCTCAACCTGTGCCTGGAATGCATGACGATCAGTCTGACCGTGTTTTGTCGCTGTTGCCCAGCCTCCCTCGATTCTTTCTTCAGCTCCTGCAACTGAAACTAGGCATCTGCCGCACGCATGATAACCAGCCAGCAAAACTAAATCGTCTCAACACCCATGACACCACTAGTAAGTCGCTAAGCAGAATGATTGCAAGCACATCCTTCTTTGAGCCCACATCATTTATGCCATCTTTGTGCCCGTACGGCGTGACATGCAAGGTATTTCAGCCAGCCGCATGGCATTGATGTCCTTGTGAAGTTTTTCGCGTGGAAGAACGTTCAACGAAGAGGTCGCACTTGTTTTGTGAGTCGGAAGGCCGCCTCTGAGAACCAGCCCCCACCCTCCTGCTACTCCTGCTGCTGCTGCTGCTGCTAGTACTACTTACTGCTTACTGCTTACTGCTTACTGCTTACTGCTTACTGCTTACTGCTTACTGCTTACTGCTTACTGCTTACTACTTAGTACTTAGTACTTAGTACTTAGTACTTAGTACTTAGTACTTAGTACTTAGTACTTAGTACTTAGTACTTAGTACTTAGTACTTACTACTTACTACTTACTACTTACTACTTACTACTACTACTCCTCCTCCTCCTCCTGCCGCTGCTGCTGCTGCTCCTGTTGGGGCTACTCCTATTCCTCCTACATACCAACCCGCATCGCTACCACTACGACTACCACGACCACCACGCACGACAACTACGACAACTTCAGAACTACGACCACTACTCCTTCTTGCTGCTACTACTATTAAGTTACTACTACCACCACCCATTCCAATTACTCCCATTCCTACCCCTTGTGGGAAACACTTGCAGTAACCACGACGGCAGCAGCAACTCCGAAACGATGATGTACACTAGCTAGCACTTCCAAACCCGCCACCCAACCCCTAGACACCACCAGGGGGGCGTAGCAGTTAAGCGGAGCCTTAGCTTCGCCCTAGAACAGCTACTGCAGACACTCACTCTTTTTAGCTGCCCGGAGAAGGTCTCTAGCCTCAAGGCTAGCCAATCTCCAGGGTGGGATGGGTGGGCACTTCAAACTTGCACCCCTAGGGGGCTCTTTAGCACAATGGCCACGGACATTGCATGTACGTTTAGCAGCCATGTGAAACCCCAGCGTTCGTAGCACGAACTACACCTTCGATGTTTTACTAGCCGAAACACCTTCGATGTTTCTATGAGGGAAGTTTGGCGCTAGCATACACGGTCGTACCTCGTCCCTCAGCACGAGTGCGTACACTAGCTAGCACTTCCAAACCCGCCACCAACCCCTAGACACCAGCAGGGGGGCGTAGCAACTAAGCGGAGCCTTAGCTTAGCCCTAGAACAGCTACTGCAGACACTCACTCTTTTCAGCTGTGTGGCGAAATCCCTGTCGCCCGGAGAAGGTCTCTAGCCTCAAGGCTAGCCAATCTCCTAGCGAAGCCGGAGGGCTACCAGGGACCCAACTTCCGAGCTCGCTTAGCGAATCTCATAGCTGGCGCTGGCTTGGCCCTCTTCGCCACGCCCAACTCTTCAAAGTAGCTGGTCGCGTTGGACAAGAGGCGGCCTAGCACACGCCACTCTAGCGCTTCCCCCTTCAGGGCAATCCTGAAGTTCGGGCCGAGGCTAGCAAAGTTCTCGTTGGTGAGGTCGTCTGCTAGCCGGTTCAGGTCCCGTCTCACCCACTGTAGCTGAAGCTCACAGTTTTTAGCAGAAAGCTCCCCTGCAAGCTCCATAAGGATTAGCGTGGGCGGGAACTTGGTGGTCATAGCCTTCTTGAGTAGCGCCTCATTCGACTGGTTGTCAGTATAGCCACGGATAGCTACCCGAGAGGTTTTCTTAGCGTCCCCGTCCGGGACCCAGAGGCGCACTCCCACCAGTGTAGCCAGTAGCTCTAGCGCGGCAATGACCTTGTTGGGGTCGCCCTTAGCGAAGGCCCACGGCGCCCAACTCTTCTCCACTTCTAGCGAGAACCAAGGTCCTTGGCAACCATCCACTAGCTCCAGAAAGCCGCCGATCCAGGCTCGGCTCGCCTCCGCCTTAGCGTCTGTGAAGAAGCTGAGCGGCGCAGCTCCCTCCAGTAGCGGCTCCGATTTCTTAAGCCTGTCGCCTCCCTCCAAGCGGTCCGCTAGCCAAGCATAAGCGCTCCCACCTTCCCTTGGACTGCCGAGGACCAGGCGTGTAGCGGGCCCAGGAAGGGCCGCTCCCAGTCTAGCGCAATGGAGGCAAAACACAGTCTTACTAGCCGCTGGGCGATGGACCGAGCTTCGGCCTTCCCAGACCGGAGCCACTTCACCAACCATGTCTCCATGCCTCGCCATTCTACGCGGAAACCACCCCGCGTTTAGACTTAAAGGGAGCATGATCGAGAGACACGATTTCAGCTTCAGGTGTAGACTTAGACACGGACGTCTGCTTCTTGGACAGCGCATTCAGCGGCATAAAGCTGCACGGCCCAAGAAGACACATAAACACACCCGAAGTACTCTTGGAATCGGTACGATCGCCAGCAAGATCAGCATAACAATACAAAACAAGCTCCAGGAGATCCGGAGGATCCCCAATCCACCCGTCAGGTTGAGATCGAGGGTGGAATTGATGTAACACACCAATCGATGGAGCTTCTTATCGCATAAACCATCCCATTTGGTGATAAGGCTATAGCAAGAGCCTGCACAGGTCAAATCAAATCGTACCGACCCATGCGTGCACCGATCAGGATTTTCATGAGCACCGCAGCGGCGCAGTCCCCGAGCACGCCCTTACCGGGCGGTGTAGGAGAGTCAGCAGGATGCCCCAACAGACGGTTAACCGCAGGAATATCGGGGTTAACATCGAACTGGGGACGCGACTCATCAAGAAACGGGGTATCAGCGGAACGCAGTGTAGCTTTGTACTTCGGACCACACAGCTCCACATAACGAGCAACGCACTGCTCCATAAAGGATCGCATATCATATTTGATCATGCGAATTTCCCGTGAACCCGTCGAACCCTGGCGAACCGGAATCGATTGGGCCCCAAAGGTTAACTCGGGAAATGGCTTCTTAGGCTCCTCGAACTTTGTCCAGTAGGATCGAGGATCGAAGGGCCAGGAGACAGTGTGCGAAAAGGTGACGTGCTCACATCCAAGATATCGTTTGATACTGGATGGTGGCTCGAGTTTGATCTTAGAAGCCATCAACGACCATCCTTGAGCAAGATTGGCCTTGGGACCACTGAGCGTAAAGTCGTCAACATAGACAACAAGCATGAGGTTGAGCTTGGGATGTTTGAAGACACTCTTCCAATCAGGACATTGTTCAAACCCAACGGATCGTAGCGCCTTCAGTGTTGTTCCCAAAACCCACCAGCATCGGGATGCCCATACAGGGCAAGGACAAGACGGACGACGGGATCATGGTACTTGCCATGCCATTCAGGCAACCATCGGTCCTTGGGTAACCGAACCCAAGTGGCAGGAGGATCTCATGACCTGGCAAAAGCCGCAAGGCATCAGCGGCCTTGCCGGCTTCCATGGTCGCCGGGCACGATGTGATCTCCGAAAAGATCGCCCACTTGTTGCCCTCATCTTTGACATGGCATCCCTCAAATACAACACGTCCCTTGAACTTTCGATTGGGATCGGACTCGGGAAGTTCAGAGTTCTTTTCGACGCATATGTCGCAGATGCGGCCAACATGGGCCGTTTCACCTTTAGCAATAGCCTCGTTCGAGACCTCACGCCATTCGCGAACAGATGAATAATCCCAACAGCCCTGATTAATGAGCTTATTCCACTCCTTGTCAAGGGCAGCCTTGGCCTTGGGATTCGAAGCGCACTCCTTTCGATCAACGGGCCTGGCCACACAGGCGCTGTAGAAGAACACCGAAGATTCGGGCGCCCGATGCTCATATATCTCAGAGCGGCATGGCAGGCGCGCCATGTTCCTCGCTGATCGTGGCATCTGGAGCACCAGGAGTCGCGGTCATAGACTTCGAACTCGAAGTCAACCGCAGTAAGCACTGACGTGTAAAACTGAACAACAGCAACATCCTGATCAGGCAATATCTTGACTTCATGATCAGTCGGATTGAACACATCAACATCCGAATATGTTGCTCCTTCATTGTACGTATACATGGCGGGACATACATCAAACCCGCAACCATGCAGCGGCTGCACTCGAGCCTTAACGCCGGTAGGCGGCTCAAACAAACTCAAGTCCTGTGGCAACACATGCCCAAGACTTGGCCGGAATCACGACGCAATCCCTAGCCCGATTTGCATGACCATAGACACCATTGACAGTCTGCGCGCGTCGCAATTGATCATCTGCAACCGGCTTCTCGGTACGGATCTTGACCTGTGTCTTCGCAGAAGTGCCGACAACAAACACAGTCTTACCAGTCCACCGACACGGAAGTGGTCGTGGATCCCGGGCTCTCCATGAGTCTTGAAGAGTGAACTCCGTACCATCGGTCATGGCCATCGTGATCCGTGCATCGGACAAAGCGCGGGGTCAACTGGACATCCCTTCACTGACGACGGGTCAAATCTGGCTCGGCGATCGGTCACGTGAAAATCGTGCGACCGTGCCAGCCTCCTGATCATAAGACCAGTCGGAGTCAAAATAGATATCGACGGGCGCGGCATCGCGCGAATCCCCGCGAGACATGGCCTTAGCTTCAGCCTCGCGGCGCTCGGCCTCGACGTACCCTTCACGTTCGGCCCTATTCATACTTCTCCATGTTGAACTGGGCTTCTTAGTGCCACGATAGGGTCGTTCGTCTCGCGGAACGCTCTGACGATAAGGCAGGCCAGAATCCCCGCCAAGAACATCAGAACCCTGGTAAGAAGAGACCCTCTTCTTCGGGGGCGCGTGACCATCATCAAAGAATTCAACACTCCCGGTCCATAGCTGCATAAGCCTCGTTTCGCCAAAGGCATAGCTGTCTTCATAAATCGTTACCGGGGTTTTGTCCTTATACTGGACGTGAGACACCCGTACGGAGCTCAACTTCCACGGATCGGGAGGTGCACCGATAGATCCTGGGGTCTTGCTCGGATGCACCATTGCCTTCCGAGGGACTACGACATGGTAAGCCCAGATGTGTTTCGCAGGATCATACTCCCAGTAGTCGGCACCACCGCCGTGGGAAGACTCAGCTCGCAGTTCGGCCTCTCGAGCAACGCGAATTTCATCATCGGTCATCCGCTTTTGCTCGTCAAGCGCGAAGATCTCATCAATGTCTTCGATATCGAGCATATCAGAAGCATCGAGCCTTTCACTTTCCTTCGGAGCGGAAACCTGCATCGCAGGATCATTGACGCATACAGATCGTGTCTGCTTGTCATACACTGCCAGCATCGGAAAGGTCCATTGTTCCTTCGGTGAACTGTATATCTTCTTCACCTGGTGAATGCTGGCGCACTCTGCGTCACGCTTGAAATCCTCGAGGTCAGCGACAACGTAGTCGCCATTCCATTTGCCACCATTCTCGAAGTGGTATCCGAGGAAGATACCAGGCTTGCTTGTCGGGGAAAATTTCCCAACGCGCCGGTATGACGAAAAGCAATTCTTGCCTTGGAAGGTAACATCGACGCCCTCCTTAGCTTCGTCGCCATCGTCAACCCACTTGAGGTTGCCATCCTCATCGAACATGAATTCGACATCCGCAAGTTCAACGTCAGCGGCAGGGAGGGCGTACTCCTCGCCATCCCCAAGAACAACATCATCCTTTTGACTTCGCCACGCTTTCTTGCGGGATGGAGTCGGGAAGAAATCCACCAGGCACCCAAATGGACCCACGTGGCAACAGCTTGCCATCAAACTCCTTGCCTTCGAGACGTGCTGAATATGCACATAAGCCTTCACGCATCTCAACGTTGCGAGCATGACAAAAGTGCCTACAAGCATATGGCCAGAATTTCGCGCTAAGGCCAGCCTGTCGGAGGGCAACGCGAGCTCCGTGAAGCACAAGCTTCACCTTGCTCTCGGCAATTGCATTGGTGCGTGGCATGCCTGGGGTGGAATGCTCCACAGGGATTCCTACTCGCTTGCATACGGGCTTTATCGCAGTACATCTCGCGGATTCCCGTCGGAGCATATCGTCGCTCAACATCTATCGCGAACGAGATCACATCTTTGAGGGCGCCAAAGACTTGTTGGAATGCACGAAGTGTATCGGCGTTCGTTCTGCCCTTGACCGGGACGGCCTCCACCCATCCAGTGGCTAGGTCGTAGAACACAACAGCATCCGGTTACCAAGACCATGCAGAACCATAGTGTCAACGGTACAGTAACGCGTCCCCCGAATTTCTCAAATCCTTTATCGCGGGGAGAGTCCCGTCGGAAGGACTTCATGTTTTCCATCTTAGCCTGTTGACAGGCATCACAGTAAGGGTTCTTGGGCAGATGAGTCATCAGGTGACGGATCGAGGCAGCCTCAGCCTTCAGATCGCGTGCTCTTGGATCAGGCAGGAAGGAGGTCCCTTAGGCTTTGCCTTGGCGTCTTGCTTATCGTCTGACGACCGGGATCCTTCCTTCGCCTCCCCTGGCTATCCAGAATAAGCTCTCCAATATCATCGAGTTCATCCTGAGGTGCCTCGCCAACCGCAACAACCTTCTCACGCACAATAATCGGTGCAGGTAACGGGGTAAACCCGCGGAAGGTCAGGGCGACCAGCAACAACCTCAGTCTCGCTAGGCGAGAGATACGGGATGTTGTTATAATGACATCAATCTTCAATCGCTTTCCTTTCGGATCGAAAAAGATGGGATCGCCAAAGGGGTCCCAGATAAATCGGTACCCGAGCTCTTTGCAACGCTTACCCAGTGATAGAAGGCTCCGGGTGCTTTCCAGCACGTATGCCTCAATAAGCTCCTCAAGCCATTCAACGCGCATATGCGCAACGCCTTCGGCGTTGGTCTTACCATTGGCGGTTCGGAGACATATTTTGGCATTCTGGGCAATGAAGTCCCTTTCATCGCGGGACAAGTCGCCTAGACCAATAAGGTCAAAACCGCAACCGGAGTCTAGCATTAGCCTCCGGACCCTCTTGACAGACTTAACAGCAGCAGCGAAGACTTCGCATGCCATCCGCTTAGAGAGCGTAAGCTCAAGAACCACATCGTCGAGCAAAACCTGCTCTCTCCAAACCACTGCCTTCATATGCGCCCTACGTTTCTCGCGAGCACTGTTCAGATCACGGATCTCTTCCGGCCACGAATAGCTCAAATTCCTCTCGCGATTCACGGGACCGAAGGAAGGGCTTGGGCCTTGGGAAAGAAGACTCAATCATGCGGGTCTCAGTATCCCCAAACGACACTGTCTTCCGCGTGACCGACGGACCAACACAAGCGGGAGAGAAGTCCTCTGGACGAGGCGCTGTCAATGCCTGAGGGTTGCGGCACGCCCCCCTCAAAAATCCGAGGGGGTAGGCGCCGGGCTGTCAACCCGCCTGGAAGTCGCGGCGGTTTCAGCAGGCGACATTCGTGCTCTCAGCGGGGGCACCAGGCTTAACGTGCTTGTATGGGCATTTGTCCCCCCTGGTACATGAGCCTCTACCGTAGTAGAAACAGATCCCAGATTCCTTGGAAATCGGTGACTTGGATCTGGGTGCAAAGCCTGTGGGCGATGAGCTACGGGCCTTCAAGTTGTGAGAAAACTTGCATCCACTGCCACGATTACATCGCCGGAGCTTGAAGTCGTAACAGATCTGACTTCCTCGCCTCGCGGAGAGCGCAATGGCGACCTCCGACTGGGCGCAGGAGCAGCTCTGCCAGGGCTCCTTGAAGACCGTCTGGAATCGCATCGTCCAGGAGCCTCGCTTCGATCGTGAGCCCGATCGGCGTGGGCTACCATGGGCAGGAGCAGCATATCGACGCTGCGCTGACGTACACCGAGTCGCGGAGTACATCTTCTCCTGATTGCGACGTATGCATCAGGTTGTACTCACATTGACGCAGATCGTTCGGAGGTAGGCGTAACTTCTGACGGACTTGTCACGATCCCAGAGCTGCATATCTAGCTCGAGGCACCGGAATTCACGCACCTGCTCGTAAAAGAGAGCGCATAGCATCTTGTCATCAGGTCGATCAACAGAGATGCCAGCAAGCACGTGATCCCATCGGTTCGTGAACGCCTCGAGCCTTTCCTGCTCTGATCCATGGGTGAAGCGATCGATGGTCGTCTTCACAAGATCAATGAGCTTGAACGTCGAGTCGCCCGTAACATGAGGTCGCAAGAAATCGTACACCAACCACAGGATTTGCCTACTCCCGAGACGCCTGCCAATCGTATGCACGCGCTCGGCTTCAGTCTGAACCTTGTTCTTCAAGGCGATAGACTTGATACACTCGCGGAACGCAGAGTTGCACTTGTTTTCGAGCATGCCATACTTGCATTCCTCAGCGAGATCCTCATATCGCGCACCGTCAGGAATCTCGACCCATGCAAGAGCTTAGGTAGGGTCGTACGCGAACGCGTTTGCAACTCGCTCCTTCATCTCAACAATCCACCGTCGTAGCTGAGCCGGTTCTGGCTCAGGCTCAGGCCGAATTGACTTGCATTTTGCCTTCTTTGCATCGCTGGCAGATATCCATCACCTTTCGGAGCACTATGCCCAGAATCGTTGGGGCCAGTGGGACTGCCAGTCTGTCGCTCAAGGCAGACAGCACAAATCTTGAGCGGGTCTCGGCAACAATTGGTGCAGCACGAGAACTTGCATGAGATGCAGAGTCGTCTCAGGTGGGTCGGGAATGTTCCAGCGCATCGCTCGCACTGGAATGTATCAGGACCGGCGCGGTCGCCCGCTGGGGCGCATGGGTACCACCACCGGATCCGAATCCGGAGGGACCATCACGGCTGTGCGCGAATCCACCCCGTACGCTCCACCGCCATGGCCACCATGACCACCGGGAGGGCAAGCGCCACCTTCATCAGGCGCGTGTGCCGGAATACCGGTAGGCCGGTAGGCCAACATTCCCGCTGACAAAGTTGGATCGTCCAAGCATCGCATCGTGAGTCGTACGAGATCTGACACGGAAACGTCGGCACTGGCCTTGGCTCGGGAGCAAACAATCGGGCTTCCGGCACAGGCGGAGTGGCATGCCGGTGATCACCAACTTGGGCGAAGTTTGCCAACCTCTCGCCGGGTGTCACGTTTGCGCATTTGCGGCTGGAATTGCCGTTTCGGGAGATCGGCCCGAAAAATGCGCCGACCCTTGGGCAAAATTCCCAGGAATCGGTCCGGGAAGATTATCGTGACCACGACGGTCCTCCTTGATGTGTTCCGAATCGACACGCTCTCTGGCTCGTCTCAAAATCTCATCGAGATTCATGCAGCTCGCCTGAGACTGCACAGTTGAGGCCTTTTCAGCCGGTGCAGCATAGCAGCCGGGCGGAGAGCCGTGGTCGATCGGACCCAGCAATGATGACCGCGGAATCGTACTGCCAGGATGCTCGGGAAATAGCGATCCGGGCACTGGCGGAAGATCGCCGGGCCGGGGAACATCGGAGCTGTGATCGCTGACATCCAAGAATTGCGCCCGATCATGCCGAATCGGCGTTGATCGGTCAGAGGCGGTCTTGCTAGCGTGACCGACCTCGAGGTGCGCAACACGGGCGGTGAGCTGATCGATAATGCGGTCGGTCCGCTCCTTATATGACCGTGGAGGGCACGACTCATCTCAGTCCCAATGACTTCAATTCGGTGAGTGGCATTTTGCTCAACCGCTCCGATACGCGCCTCGGCGTTGGAAACATTGATGTTGATCCGCATCAAAGCATCAGGGTATCGCTTTTTCATGCGAATCGTCTCCTGAAGCTCCAAACTGATCGAACCAGCTCGATCCTCATTCATTCGGAAGATGCGCTGGTCAAACTCGATCATTCGCTCGTTGATCGCCGTCGTCATCCGCTCAAAGCGGTCTTCAATTGTTTCATGATCGGCGATTCGTCGCTCACGGGCGACATCACTCACATGTTGCTGGTGAGTGCGCTCGCTCCGCAACTCAGCCTGGATGTGATCCCACATATCGCGGATCTTACCCTCGAGCGTTTCCGCAATATCAGAAACCGTTGCGGAGAATTTCGATGTCGGCCTGAGTACCAGCGACACCCTGCGCGATCGCCAAAACATCGGAGACGATGCGCGCGGATGCCTCCTGACCGAGGGCATCGTTGATGGCCGCCTCATCGGGGCTGGGCCTGGCGAGGCCCCCTGCCATTATCGTGGGCAGGGGCAACGCCGCCATGGCCCGGTGCGTTCATCGTTGCACCGGGACCATGGAGAGGGGCCGAAAGGCCGTGTGCCATGGTGATGGGTATCGACCCACCACCGCCCAGCGCCGGACCATAGGAGTGCGGGCGCAGATCGAAGGACCACGGTCGTCTGGCCCGGACCCAAAGAGGGCCCGGGAGCCCTCTGGATCCCCGCGAAGGGACAGAGGACAAGAAAGAGAATGCGAAGCAAAAGCAGTAGACGCAGAAAAAGCAGGCAACGCAGGCAGAGCACGAGCATCGGCAGCAGGCATGCTGGCGGTCATCGTGCCAGGCGTTGCAGAGGCAGTGCATGGCAAAAGCGGCACATGCAGCAAAGCACTCTGATCGTCCTCAGCAGGCCAAGCAAGCGGCGAAGCATTAGCAGAGCGAGCGAGCGAAGCATGCGAGGCGTCTCTCGGTGGCGCGACGTGACACAAGTCCGAACTTGGTCTAGGCCAGGAAAACGGCAGTGATCGGACGCTTGTTGGATCAGGCGATCCGAGTGCCAAGCGGCAGCGGCAGAGCAGCAATCCACTATCGGATGCAGAGGTCCTGCGGCTGATAACCTGTGAAAAGCGGAGGGTTCCACTTAACTCTCGGTCACAAAGCCCTGGGCAACCAACCGTAGATCGAAGCAAAGCAAAGCAATGAAGCAAGCAATGGGACGATCGGAGTTTGATGCGGTTAGGTTAACTGCACAGCCAGAAGAGAACACAGGCACTACCCTAAGTGCAAGTGGCCCTTTTGCTGGACGTCACTAAGCATGCGTCTTGAGCAGTCAAGCTGCGATGTGAAACAAAGTTGGCAAGAAGCTAACAGTTAACATGAGCACAAGGTGTACGTGTACGCAAGTCGGTGACAAATCACACTTTGTACCTGTTGAGGCCTTGGAGTGCTTGACATCAGTTCTCCCAAACAATCGCCGCTGCTTCGAATCCGAAGCGGTAAGCAAAAAACCGAGACGGACACCAGTGCAACTGTTCAACCCTCCAGCATCAGCCTCGCACATTCGCTTGTGCACCTCTAGGTTGGTTCTGGCCTCACAGGA
This sequence comes from Symbiodinium sp. clade A Y106, assembly GCA_003297005.1. Classification (NCBI taxonomy): domain Eukaryota; class Dinophyceae; order Suessiales; family Symbiodiniaceae; genus Symbiodinium; species Symbiodinium sp. clade A. The sequence continues at coordinate 93,160 of BGNK01002055.1, forward strand.
GCAAGGTGCTGAACGCGATGGTACAATGGAAAAGTTTACCTGTTGCTTGTGTAGGGAAAGATCCCTCCTGGTTCAGTCTCGTATCCAACTTCTTCAGGGTCATTGCCACGGTAAAGCTTGTCTTTGCTTTGCATTCGCCTTCCAGGCAATGCAGTCCCCCCGAACGCAGGCAAGACAACTCTGATTTGGCCTTTCAGATTTCGGATCTGTGAAGCGAAATATTCGCGATCCACTTCTTCGGGGAAGTCAATGAACCTGGTCTCCACTTCACAGTAGCTCTGCAGCCAAAGGGAGTGGCTCATTGCCATTGTTGCCCGTCTGTGGCGAGTCAAGAGACGACCAAAGGTTCAAAATCTCGTTCTCTTCCAAGTTTACGATCTTGAGCTTTGTCCACCTTGGTAGCCGGGCGTGCGTTGGCGCACAGCGAATGTAGTGACAGCATGCTTTTCATGAATTAAGAAGAACAAGCACAACACAAGCAAACCAGAAGAACAAAATTAATCAAAGCAAACCACCAGATTTAAATCGTGTTTTACCAAATGCGACCGAGGAACAGGGACTCGCTTGTTCCAAGGGCCTGTTCGTAGTCCTTTTGACCATGACATGCCGGCCATGCGAACTGTGCTGACACATCTTAACCAGCCCACAAGATGTTTTGCTTCATGCCGCGGTTGTCCTTTCGCGAAAGGTATGCGCTTCCCTCTTTGGCGAGTTCGTCGAACAAAGTCCTTCACTGCGTCACACGACCAGGAAATGTTTGCATGTGCCAAGACCCATAAGAAACGAGCCCTTTACGACTTTGGGAGATGTCCCATTGTGCCTGAGATCATTCAGCTCACCTTCGGTCGTCTCCCGTGCAATTGAAGCTTGGAGCTCCTCATCCTGCAAGCTGCGTTTCATTGCCAGAATCGTTTCTGTGAGTCTGAAGCCATTAGTACTACGCCTGCTCGGCACGGGCGAAGGCGTTGTTCACAATAACAGCAATCACGAGATTATTCAACACCTGTCCGGAGGCCATCGAGGCAGTTTGAAATACATGACGGAGTACTGCAGGCTCTCAAGTCTGAGAAGCGATCCATGCAAGCCACCGCCACATACAGCACCCAGAGTATCCCAATTTGTGGACTCGGAACGTGACGAGGTACCACAAGCAGCTCAAAAAGCTTTGTCTCGTGTTTAAGGGCTGTGGCTGGCCAACTTGCAAAGGTCGGCTCAAAGAGGTCCAGCTATCCAGCGTCAGGCACTGCGCGAGAGTAGAGGCAGGCGCGAACGTGACTGAATTCCTCTTCAACTTCCCGCTTCTCAGGTTTCCTGAAAGAGCGTGAACATGGCATCTGGGACCGTCGAGAAATGAACATCGATGACCTGCAGAGGTCGCAACGGCTTGCAACAGCAGGCAAGGTGAGCTCTCGTGCTGCAGAGGCACAGCACTCTGCACTTCTGGGGTGAACTCGAGGCCAGAGTGCAGCAGCAACTGAACGAAAAAGATCGAAAACCTCACGACATTCCCACGGCCTCATCCCGACCAAATCCCCAGCAAGCCCCCGATCAGGCTTTGGCATGTACAGAACCACTGTAATAATCGTCAGTGTCCATAGCAGAATGCGACCGCTGTCGACAATGCCGCTCACCTGAAGTAGAGCAAGCTGGAGGTTCCTGTTTGCAACGGCTTCCGCCTGTACGGTCGATACCGTCATTCAGGCTTCGGCAAGCGACCAAAGAATTCGGAAATAGCTGATGGTACGAACCTCAACTCCAGCGTGTCACAGCTAACCTCATCCGATCGCATGCTTGCCAATTTAGGCTCGAGACGCTTTTCAAGATTCTGATGAGGCGGATGCACCGCAAAGCCTGGCCAATCCGAAAAAGCGGACCTCAGCAGCACATTACAATGGGACACTGCAGACGTGTTGTGGCAACCTCTTGTCTGATCTCAAGCAGCAAACCGTCTCCTCCCCTTGCTCGTCTCACAGCCATTTAACGACTGGCGTCCGCTGCTAACTTTGTTGGATCCCTGTTTATCATCATCATGTAGCCGTCGATTCGGGAATTAGTTGGAGTTGGCGGACTGGTCGCTCTGCTTTGAGCCAGGCCTGTCGGTTCGGGATTGTAGAGTAGGCGGCTCTGGCAAAAAAGCTCGGCACAACGCGGGTGTAAATTTTCATAAGGCATGCATTCGTGCAGTTAGTCTGCATGTTAGCAGGGACACCGACCACGTAGGACCTGAAGATGGTTGGTCTGACCAATCTTCGGACTGAGGCACCCCAGAATAAATGCTGAGAGTTTGTTGAAAGCGATGCCGCACCGTAGATCCTCAACGAAAATAGCTGGAGAGGCAAAGGTTGATGGCCTGCGGCTGAGAATAATCGGCACGAAATGGCTTCTGATGCAGCGCTCTTGAGGTATGTCTTCGAATGTGAGAAACCTGTTGCTTTTCACAGCCTATGCCTACCGTATGAAAGGATTGGGTACGTGTGCCTTTGACCTTGACGCAGCCCGGGTGAATCCCAAATCTGACAAGCACTACGAGCATACTCTCATGACCTTGCGACCTTGCCTTGCCAAAAGCCCTTCAACCAAGCAAGCCTTGGTAAGGAACCACGGACAGCCAAACACTGGAAGTTTGCGTTTTGATGAGGTCAAGGATCCAGGTGATTGTAATTTCTTCCGGTGAAAACTATGCATGGCTTGTTTGGGTGAAGTGATTGGATCATGGACGCTGGCGACCGTTCAACTGTCATAGCTTCGTTCCGAGAAACCCATCTTTGCATTTTGCGAGGCTCTTCCACGGCGCTGTGTGGTTCAAGTATGCTCGGGCTGTGGCCATGTTCGCACGTGTTGCGCCGCAATCGCTGTTCCTTTTGTGCGCCTCTTTTAGACTTGTGCATGTAAAGGGGTCGGGCGTTGAAGTCATCCAAACTTTTCCATCAATAGCCTGCTTGGGAGGACAACCCACTTCTTTCACGGCCTGCACAGACTTCAATGTGTTTTGTCTTGTGGCGTTACGTCGGAGGGTGTGGGGTTGTGTCCAAGTCAACCAAAAGCACCGGATGAGGTTTGCTCACGCATAGCCGGCGCATCTTCCAAGTCTGGCCGGTTGCTACTGCGTTATACTGCGTTCAGATGGTCATTTCTCATTGCATTCGTGCCCGTGGATGTTCAGGGGGACCCACGTTGTTGCTCCCAATTCTTAGTCGAGAAGTCAGGCCACGTGAAGCATCTGTTGGTGCCGGCTTGAGTGGTTGAGTGTGAATTGGCCTTTGCCATTTGAGCCATACCTTCTCGGTCGTAAAGAAGCTAACATCGGTAGCTGAGATGAAAGGTAGTCGCGGTCTTCCGTCCATGCCTACAGCTCTCCTGTGTTGCTGCCTGCTTGGGCTCAATGAGAGCGGGGTGAACAAAACTTCCGGTGATAATGTGTAACTCGACCACTAGACTCCTCGATGACTTTCGTCAGCTGGCACGACAAACCCCCAAACTCGCTGGCGAGCTCCAATTCCATCTTGCAAGGGGGACAAAGCCTTCTGCAGAAGCCCTGCATGTCCGTCTCAGGTCTTCAGGCTCGGGGGGTCAAGGTCTTTCCTGGGGATCCCAAAACCCTACCGTTGTGAGGCTTCTACCCAACCCCGCCCCGAAGGCGATCTCGCCAAGCTCCATGCAGAAACCCAACAGTCAGGTGGAACACCGGAAAATCCATAACCGCTGCAGGCGGTTTCGATCGAGGTTTGCATCTGGCCAAGACTTGCTGGCTTTCACATCGCTTTTTGTTCTTGGGAGAGGTAGTCGGGAAAGCGATGGTGGGAAGAGGGCGGGTAAGCGTTAAGTCGGGCTCGCGGCGCCGGCCGAGTCATACCTCAAGACGACCCGCAGCAGCACTCCGCACCACGCAGCGCGAGGCTCTCCAGCCCTCCACCGCTGCAAAGTGATGACATCGAATGAGATCACCACATCCCGCCAGTGGTTACTCTACATTCATGGCTCAACCATTGAGGTCTCTGTCCCGGCTTGCACAAAGGCAAGTTAGGGGCAGGGAAATCGCTTCATGTGAATCGAGGACCGGACTCTGGAAGTCAAAGACAGGCCCCAGAATGTAGCTCGGGATGATTCCTAGCACAGCTGTTCTGGGCACGTATCGCTGCTGGTCTTGCCACGAGCTGCACACCTGTAACTGCGATCAGAACCTCGGCTGAGCAAACAATCGCCGATGCCTGACTGTGTGATCGAAAGCTTATGAAGAAAGACAAATCTGAGAAAGAGTCCACGTCGCTCGCATTCCCTGCAGTAAAGAACCTGTTGGAAGACGGAGGCAGGACCAGATGGTGCAAGTCACGCAAATCGCTTGGGCCCAGTCCAAGTCCAACCGTCTGCTATGACACGCAGTATGATCTCTGCGATGAAACAGAACTTGGTTTGAGCAGGTGCAACACTCCTGCACTTTGTGCCGTGTTAGGGCACGTCTGCCGCATGGACAGTGTAAAGTGTAGAGGGAGCGGTTTTTTGGTAGCAGCCGTCACCACTGCTTGAGACGTCATTGTTTGCGGTGAAACCGGGCGGATTTGCATGTCACGAATTAAACAGCTCTTCGGCTCGTGCAGACATGGAAGACGTGCCACTGCAGCTTCACTTCCTGTTTGTTCCAAGATATCACAGAGTCGACAATCGAGCTCTGCGCAGCTAGAACCCCTAAGCCTAAACCCCTGTGAAAGACATCGTTTCAAGCACAATCAGCAAGAATATCTGGCAAGACTTAGCACACAAGCAAGACCCCGGATGTACAAGCCCGAGCTCCTTGAGATACAAATTCAAGGTGCCTCGGTTGAGAGGCTGGAAAATCGTTGTGTCTCAGTGCGCCGCCACATACGGATGGCCTTCCTGCAAGACATAAGATACAAGAACAAAACAGACTGGACAAGCAACTGCCTGAGAGGGGCGATGTACAAGAAATCAACAACACATGTCCAAAGAAATAAACTGCCCACTGCCAAGTTTTGAAATCTAAAACATCATAATGCATCGCAAAGACCGTTGGTGTAAAGAAGCTCATGAAATTCAGCAGGACGGGTCCCTTACTGACCTCAGCATTGACACATATTGACACATGTGCTTTGCACAACCCCGCGCTCTCTGGGCAACAAAGCACCGCACGTTGATCTCGCCCAAATCGACGGAGTCCTGTTCATGCATTGGTGGACTGCATTGCCACAGGTTTAGATTGAGGCAGCCGCGGATCGGTTATGGATGCGTGCGGGCTCAGGTGTATGTAAGGACACTGACGAATTCGGCAAAGGGCAAGAGCAGAGGCGAGAGAGAAGAAGAGTGAGGCATGTTGCACTGCTGAATGCACCATCATCTGACAACTGCAGCTTGCGCAAAGGAAAACTTTGAGCGCAGGGGCCTTCTAATCTTGCTGGCGCAGGGGCCCCAGCTTTTTTGCAGGTACAAGAGGATGATCAGTCCTCTCTTCCCATGTCACTGGTACTTGAAGGGGCAGGGGACTTAGTAAGTTGGGTATAACTAGGGTAACTCCATTTAGGGCACTTGTAACTCTACTTATAACCTACTTACTAAGTCCCCCTGCCCTTTCAAGTAGCTTCGTTGGACACAGTCCCAGTGACATGCTGTGTCCCCCTGCACATGATGTTTTACTGACTTGCTGACAATGGTTGATGTTCAAATCAAGCATGGTCATGGAAGTGTTGTGTTGGCGAAAAAACCAAATTCTGGAGTGACCCTCTGCTCCCATGTGCTAGGGAGGTTCTCACACACACACAGCCCCATGTTGGGGCGATCTTTGCCTTTTCTGCTGAAAACCGTCAGATAAGGTGCTGGCATCACTCTGTGACGCGATGGACATTCTGCTATGAGAAGGAAGTGGCATCGACACCTTAGTCCGGCCCGTACCAACATTTTGGCACATGTGCGGCGTGCTTTGTTGTACCTGATGACAGGATGGACTACATCGTAGTCGGCTATGGACTCAGTGGACCATGGGTCAACTAATGGGGAGAGCGATCTGGGTGATGTCATCTCCTTGCCGTTCTGCTGGTGCTTGCTTGATGTAGAGGATGAGGACGGCGGTTTTTCGCGATCTTCTTTTTCTTCTTTTTCTTTGAGGAGCGCTTCCCGGACTTATTTTTGAATGTCTTCTCCTTCTTAACGGCTTTTTTGCGCGCTTTCTTGTCGCTGGTGTCGGTGTTCATGCCAGAGGAGGATCCTGGCTTGTTGTCGTCCTTCTTCGCTTCAAATTCTTCAGATTGCCAAGAACTGACCTCATCGACACTGTTTTGTGTCGCCGCCGGCTCCATGATACAGTCCTGTTCTTAACTTGTGAAAAACAGCTGCGGGCAACAGGAATGCGTCTGATGCCGAGAGCAACTTACACAAGCAAGCTGCTATGCCATGCACGACCACTCAGTTGAAATCAGTCGCTCTGACTGATGCATGGTCAATAGTTGCCACACCATCAGTTGTCAGAGATGCTGTGAGGAGCTGGCCAACAAAGTTGGCAAATCATGCAATGAATTTTGAGCTCTCCATAGTGACCTATGGTGTGCGAGATCGCTTCCGTTTTGTCGTCGGGGAAGACACCGGGCTGCTGGACTCCGGTGACGATGAGGCCGCCGCCGATGTCGTTGTTGTCTGGTTGGGATCATTGCAGCGGGCTAACCAGTCTCTGGTGGCACGGAAATATGATTTCCACCACACTTGGCCGTCTGTCTGCCAATGCCGGCGCCATTCCGAGGCTCGCGGTGAACGGGATCGTGCATCGCGTGGCATACTGGTTACACTGGAAGCTTACACAAAATTGCTGCAGCAGTCTCACTTGATGTGCTGATAATGCTTGTATCGTGAACTGCATCTGTTTTCAACAAAACAAAGCTCATTCACTGTACATGTTGGTCTTCTACGTCTGGAGGAGAGCCTCCAATCGAGTAAGCCGCTCCTTGAGCGTCGCCAACTCCCTGTTGGTCTGTTCAATGTACTCCGCTTAGCCGCTAGCTGTGCGGGGAAAGCCCAGTCCCTCAATGTGCTGATCTCACTTTCTGTATCCGATGAATGTGCACGACGTTCAGTGAGAACTTCAAGAAGGGCTTGAGTTAGAGCCTCACGTCGAGCGTCAGCCGCTGTCGTCGGAAGGGGATGTTGTCCGTCATTGGGAGGTGCGTCCATGCTAATGCCGACAGTTCACAATGATGTTGGGCAACATCACTGATTGCGAGCAAAAACTGCAAGTCAGTCAGTGCCGCTGGCAGGTTGTCGGTATGTTCCTTTTTTCTGTGCCGAAAGCCTGAATCGCTGCTATGAGGCCTTAAGACCAATCAGGAGTACCCTGTCGCAACAAGCTTTCTAAGATGTCAAGCTGTTGCTTGCAACTCGCGATCATCGCTGCCATGGCTTCGTGCTGTGTCGTTAAGACTGTAGCAGTCTTCTGTAGAAGGCTTTCTAATTTTTCGTGAGACTCAACCATGGCCTTGCGTAAGCTGTCTACCAGGGCTATGTGCCGGCACTGCTCCCGACTCTGGCTGGTGAGAGTCTTCTCCTTGATCTTCTTCTTGAGCTGCTTCAAAAGACTCGGTGGCGATCCCGAGGATCTGCTTCCTCAACTCCGGTCGCGAGAATTGCGACGGCTCCTGTGTGACTGTGTGTGTTGGGAGGTACGGTAGTTCCTGGGACGGCGGTCTTTCCGGAAGGGCCTGTGCTGCGGGCGAGTGTTCAACGCCTTGTGCGAGGTCTGTAGTTTTCCACTCATGGGACTTTGTACATCGTAGCAAAGTTTGCTCAAGAGAAATGGCTGCGGTGACAACGGTGGCTGATACTGAATGTATTGTGCTCGTGTAGTCACTGGTAGTGTTGTTCTCACTGCACGCAAGGCTGTGTTTGTTAACCGCACAATTGCGTGTCTGTATAGCCAGCGTCAGCGTAGATGTCACGCATGGCTCGGATGGCAACATGTGCTCTCTGGTGTGGTGCTGTGACTCGCTGTATGAGTCGGATTCTGGCTTGGTAGCTGCTGCGTAGAGTTTGTTTTGTGGCCACGGACCAAGGATGTAAAATGTCCGCCCTGTGTACATTGCATTGTGGTGTGAGGCTGCGTCGTTGTGGGTCTATGGCAAATCCAAGGAAAATGTTCGCCGGTTCAGTTTCAAGCTGTACCGGTGGCTTGTAAAATAACGCATCTGCGAGCTGCTGAAAAGGTGGAAGTGCGAGGAGATGCTTTGGTAAGAGTAAGACTCTGTTGTCAACGTACCTGGTTGCGAAATACAGTGCATGCTCGCGATGTGTGCGGTGGTGGGAGTATTTGTGGTTGGAGAAAAGGTGGTTGTAAGTGTGGCGCCAGCACTGTTCTTCAACTGCAACAACTAAGTTGCAAAGGGCCGGGCGACATAGTGACCCCATGGGGGACCCTCGGAATTGTTCAATCAAGGTGTCGCCAACCGTGAAATAGCTGAGCATCAAAACTGCTGTGATCAAAAAGTGGGATGTGCTTCAAATGGATCCAAGGTGGACGTGCCGAAAGCATCGGCGTCCAAAAATGTGGCCGAAATAGCCTGATTGTACAGTGTAGGACAGTACCACATGAGCCGATTAGGAAATGGTCTTCGCAGTGTATGATGCCTGACGGCAGCTGCTGTTGAACATGCTTGATCGTTTGAATGTTAAGGTCCTTAAGGTGTTTGCGATCGTGACCGCGGTGCTGAGAGAGTTGCTGATTCGCAAATTGCTTGGTTGCTGCGGAGTTGAACGGTATGTGGTAGTGGCGGTGGCAGGATCTGATAGATCTGGTCAATTGCGCGACCAATTGTGAGCGCTTGGGTAAAATGTTGCTTTTGCCTAAGTAGGCCAAAAATGAATGCTGGGGTTTGAGTTCCGCCAGTTGTATGGCAATGTGATTGTTGTAGATGTGATCCGGTGAAACAGTCGATGGCAGTTGCGCGCAAGTGCACGTGGCTCCTTGGTTGGGTTGCCACGTTGTGTGTGCTTGGTGCCAATTGTGAAGAATCTGCTGTAATGGCGGATGTTTTTTGCACACCAGTTTCGTGCTTGGTAGGTGTAGCGGTGGAATAGTGTGTCTTGCTTCAGTGACACGGTTGCGTAGGAATTGCCGAAGGTCGTTGTTGAACGACGGACGCATGAGTGGCTGAACATAATTTGGTTTTGATGTTGGCGGTGTTCGGAGCCGTCTTTTCCGAAACACCGTGTGTAATGCTTTTCGCGCTTGTCTGCGATCTCTCCGTGGAAGGTTGTTGGAGAGCTTGTAAAGTGCATATATTGTGGAAGTGGGGGTGGCGGATTGCAAAAGCTGGCGAATGGTGTCGAAGCGGATGCGTGTATTTGTGCACAGGTGTGAGACAATGAGCCAAGCTTGCTTACGGTCTCGAAACACTGGTGTGTCTGAAAAAGTCCGTATCGTGTGGTGCAACTTACCTCGGCGAAGTTTCGCCCAGAGTGCACCTGTTCCGTTGTGCTTGTTGTTGGCAGCCTTTGTAAAACCAGAGAACGCACCCTTCATGTGTGAGGTAATGTACGGAAAATTGAGTTTGGCTTGATGGTGCTGAATCATCAGGTTTTCTGTGGCTTCAAGTTCATGAAGCGGTATGTTTGTTTGCAAAACGATCGGTGTGAATTGCTGGTAGCACTTGTGTTCGTGCCACCAACGTAATGATAATTCAGCCTGAACTATCTTGTGCTCTTGGATTTTTGTTTGTATTTTCGGTTGCGTGTGCTCTCGCGTTTGGTCATCGTGCTGCTGGTGCTGCCAATAGATGTTGGCTGGTGGATTCCCGACAATAGACCACCTGTGTCTGTCGAAATCTTGCTAGGGTGTAGCTGTGGGATGTAACTTGGGAATGGTGGAAAAGTCGTTGTAGGTTTGCAAAGTGTGCGGCTTCGTGTTTGAAATGATAGTGCTGTACTCTCAGTAAGCGAGATATGCCTTGCAGCCACAACACAATCTGATGTAGCTCATGTGAGGTTTGCTCGACGTGGGGTGCCACATATTGAAGGAGGCGTCTGCCTATCTCCAAATTTGAATGCTTCGTTTGAACTGCTTTGCGGTCAAATGGCATTTGCGGCCGGTGCGGGTTGGTGGCTTGTAGTGGGATCGGAGTCATTCCGTCATCTGTGTGATGATTGCCACGAGTTTCACAAGTGCCGGCGCTGTAAATTTCTCAATGGCTTTGAACGGCACTCCCCACGACACGACCGCTGTGTTAAGAGCCTGTTGTTGTGTTGCAGTAAGCGTAGAAAATTCTTCAGCGGTGATTTCCAGGTACTGTTTGCATTGCTTGCGCTGCTTTTCGGTGATGCTCTTTCGGGAGCCAAACCACCGGGCAATACCAGACTCGGTATACACTCCTGTAAAATGATTTTGGAACCACGCACTTTACTGCGGTGGTTGTTGAAGGATTCGTTGCGGATCCATCTTGGGATCGCGTTTTGCCGGCTGGCTGCTGGTGGCGAGGGTAGACTGCCGCTGTCTTTTTGCGCCGGACAATGATTTCCCTGGGAAGTGCATCCCAGTAAGGGAGTTGGGCTGTGGTGATGGTGCTTCTTTCGAGTTCTGTGCTGCACCTTCTGATTGATGCTGGTGTTGTTGGGTTGGTGCGATAATCGGTAGAAGTAGATCCTGTTGCTTTGCGGTTGGGGTCGTTTTGTGCCTCGTTCGTTGTTGTCTGGTTGTCGTCAACGTGTACCGGGTCATTGATTTTGCGCAGTGGGGGTGTTCGTGGGGCAACTGTCATGCTGCCCCGTGGTTTTGGAGGCGTGGCTGGGGGATTCCCAGACATTGCCGATGCTCTTAGTGCTTCCACAGTTTCGAGAGCTGAGGCCAGTTTGGCCTCCAAGTCGCTGATGCGATGTGCTGAGCGCACGTCATGGCTTCCGAGTTTTGGAATAGCCGGTGAGGCTGGGTTTTGCTGTTCTGCTTGGTTGGCGTCTGCTTCCAAGCCGGACGGCTGTTTGGAGTCTTTTTTGTCTGATGCTGTGGCTTTGTTGGAGTCGCTGTATTGATCCTGGAGTTCCTGTAGGTAGATGACCAATTCCTTTGCCAGTTGTGTCATGGCTGGTCTTTCTGCTAAGTTCAGCTTCTCTTCCCAACAGTAAGCTGTAGCAACCTGATCAAGGTGCAACATTCCGCGAAGCTCTGTGATGAACACTGCTTCGTTGACGTGTTTGCTGCATGTGATGTTTAGGTCGTGTCCGTGAGCTGCATATCGAAGCCAATATGATGACCAGCTGTGGCGCAAAAATGCCACAAGGGGAACTGTGGCAATGGGAAGTCCGGCTGTTTTGTTTTGTATTGTGTGTGGAGTGGCCTGTATGTATCTGGGCAGGTTCAGTCCGAACACTTGCCTGTTGTCCCAGTGTTCAGCGGTTTGCACAAAATCATGTGGGATTTGGTTGCCTGTATTTGCTGCTGGTGAGGTGGGCGTTGTTGTCGTGGCGCTTGTTGTTGCGGTGGGTGGGGGTGGCGACGGTGTCCCTGTTGAGCTTGGTGGGGATGATTGTGGTGAGGATAGCTGTGGCATCGCAAATGTTGGTGGCGGTGGTGGCGGAAAATTGATATGAGGTGGAAAAGTCGGTATGGGTAGCGTGGGTCGGCTCCAGCGTGTGTATGTGTTGTTAAGGCTGGTTTGCGTGGTTGTATGAGGGGGTGGTTGCTTGCGAGTGACAGGCATGTGCTGCCATTCTCGCGCTGTTGATGGATGCTCCCAAGATAAATGGCTGCGGTCATGAACAGATAAGTCCTGAAGTACGCCGCAGCGGCTGCAATCTGCTCTCAGCGCACCTGGTTGCGAGATGCCAATGCACCGGTGCTTTTTCGGCTCAAAACTGCACGGAGCAATGCGAAGCAATGTGGTTTCCAGCGATAACTGCGTAGGGAATACATGTGTGATATTGGAAGACGGACTGCGCTATACACTTCAATGTGGTTGTGATAATGCAATGGTGTGAAGTTGTGACTGCAGTTAGCAGATGATGCCGAAACCAACAATGCTAAAATGTCCTGCGTGGAAACCCCATTTATCCGGCGTTCTGACCACGCCTTTTGCGGCTGACAATGAAGGACACATATCCCGATACTCGATGCGGTAATGTTGAAATCTGCTGCTGATAGTACCGATGACGAGTATGCCTTGCTGTCCTTTCGACCGTCTGGTCGCTTGATCAGCAACTGTGTGGATAGTGTGCTCGCTGACTTCTCCAGGAGTCGCACTACCGTAAACCACGCATGCAGGGATCTCCCTGCACCCGTCACCAATTGTATGACGAATGGACGTCGGCCGGCAGAGGTCTTCAAGCATAATCTTGCCCGCCGTGGGGAGGTCCGTGCCATGTGCACATGTGTAATGGTAGGTCCCCGTTGGGGGATCCTCCGGAGCGTGGCCAAAGGGCCACCTTTGTTCACCCTTCCGAGGCACAAATAGCATTTAATGCTAAACATCGCTGATGGGTGTTACCATGGACCAAAGCTCATCGCACACTTCTCTCGTGCCTGACACCAGCACACAGTGAGCAAACTCCTGCAGAGTATTAATTTTGATCTCGGTCTCCTCTGCAAGTTCCAGCAGCGTCTGTGTCAACGCGTTGACCTCTGCCAGGTCAACCGCATGCTGTTGTGGGCGCTGGTTGAGGTAGAGCTCAACATATGGTGTGACGTCGGTTTGCGACGGACGTTTGTCCTTGCTGAGCTGAGCAAAGCTCTTTTCTGCTGCTGGCGCCGTTGGATCCTGAGCTTGCTGCGGCTTGACCGTTGGTGCTTGCTGTGGTGTCCTGGTCCGTGCACATCGCCACAGCCCAAAAAGCATCAGCGACGCCGGCACACCCACAGTCGGGGATGCACCACCAGCAGGCACAATCACCACAAGCACAAAAAGCAGCCCCGTAACCCTCACTCTGGGGCACGACGGAGCCGACGAACCCACAGCTCTGAACACAAGCGACGCTCCCGTACACGCACTCGCAGGGACTCCCGCACCCCACGCAGAACCATCGGCAGAGGGCTCAAGACTCACGCAGTCCACCCAGAACCGGAAGAAGCCGAACACCAGCAGTGGTACTTAGGAGTTACTCCGCCGTTCAGGGCATACTGGGAGCCTCCAAGCAGCAGGACCGTCAGGGTGACAGATGGCATTTCGGGCGCCCCCACAACAGAATACCGCACCCCACTACACCAAGCAATAACGCTTCCCCATTCCACCGGCAGTGCCAGGGACCCAGGGAGGCACCAGTTACAAAGCACCAGCAGCCACAGTCTCACCAGCCAGGCGGTGCCGCAGCGGTGGTCGGTGCAGGCTGTGCCTGCTGGTCGCTGCTCGCCGGTAGAGTTGTGTTGTGCACTGCCAGTGGTTGCTGAGCTGGTGGTTGTAGTGTCGACGCCATGGTCGGGGGGATCGTCGTTGTCGTGATGGGGGCTGACATGGTTGGAGGTTGCTGAATGTAGGTGGTTGTGTGTGTGGATGTGGTTGCCGGTGCAAATGGGTGTGTTGTGGTCATGTAGGGTTGATGGTGTGGTTGTGAGGGTTGCTGGAAGGTATGCATAGGGATGGGTGGAGGGTTTTGTTGAAACTGAGTGGCGGGCTGCCACTGTTGTGGGCTCATGTACGCTGCAGTTGCTGTGTCTGTGGTAGGAGAGCAGCTGTATACTGGCGCGGTGGTGCTGCTTGCATCCAGGGTTCGTAATATAGTCCAGAAGGTTGGGGAGGCCTGGGCTGAGCTGGGATGTGTGCAGCGGGGCTGCAGAACTGCTCTGTGGACATGCGATGTTGTGGCGGTTGATGGCTCGTCGCCGGAGGGATACGCGGTGCTCCATGCTGCTCAGGACACTGTGCCGGATATTGCGGCACTGGCATATGGTGAAACGACATTGGACGCATGTTGGCCTAGCGAACTAAGGCCGACACGGTTACCGGTCCCAACTGCTGTCTGGGATGTCTTGGGAGAGCGGAGGCGAGAAAACAAATCAGTTGCCGATTACTTCCCGGAGGAAGCTGCAAACACTCACTCTAGCCGATGTTACCGCGCATGCCCTCGTTTCAGATGCACATGCCCTTGCATTCCCTGAGACAGAAGAGAAAGAATACGGGACAGCAGAATAGCGAGGTAGACCTGTGCACTAGCAGCGGTTACCACACCTGCCCTCATGTCAGATGCACATGACGCGAACTGCAGAACGTCAGCAATAATCATAGACTAGGAGAACGAGAGGACTATTATCAGCTGAACAGGAATCTGAACATATCCGGTTCATCACCGGTCTGCCAGGAAGGGTCACCACGGCGCCTTGACGGAAAGCCGCTGTTCTGGAGTCTTCTGACTCACGCTGAAGCACACTGACGAATTCGGCAAAGGGCAAGAGCAGAGGCGAGAGAGAAGAAGAATGAGTTGCACTGCTGAATGTACCATCAACTGACAACTGCAGCTTGCGCAAAGGAAAACGGGGCCTTCTAATCTTGCTGGCTCAGGGGCCCCAGCTTTTTTGCAGGTACAAGAGGATGATCTGTCCTCTCTTCCCATGTCACTGGTAGCTTCGTTGGACACAGCCCCAGTGACATGCTGTGTCCCCCTGCACATGATGTTTTACTGACTTGCTGACAGTGGTTGGTGTTCAAATCAAGCATGGTCATGGAAGTGTTGTGTTAGCGAAAAACCAAATTCAGGAGTGACCCTCTGCTCCCATGTGCTAGGGAGGTTGTCACACACACACACACTTCCAACGCATCCGAAAACAGTCGCTTAATTGCTGCCGGCCTGAAGGGAGTTGTTGCAGGGTGCATGTGCTTCGAAAAGTTTCCGGCACACCGCTTGCAGCTCCACGATGGAGCCAATTCTGAGGGCATCATCGCTGGTGCATGAGAGCCATGCTTGCGCTCCGAGGTACCACAGAGCTGAAGTGCATCCAACGCGCTTAGCAGGGTCAGCCCAATCTTCGGGGGAAGCCTAAGGAGTTGAGTCGGCTGCATGAAGCATGTCTGAGCATGAAAGGTAGCCATCCTCGCCTGCTCGAGTTGCATCACATATTCGTAGAGCTTCGACTCCAAGGCAGGGGAGATCTCGAAGTTTGCACTAAGGAGGAGCTCCTGACAGACGGCACAATCCGTCGCTGCATGGATTTTAAGGGAGGTTTCGACGGTGCACTTCTGTGGCTTCATCATGTCACTCTGGACTGGAACAGTGTCAGCCGCTGCTCAGTTCTGCGGAAGTTCTGCGACTTGTGCGTTGTGTTTGTCCGCATGTGTGCGCGCATGTTTTCGCAGTGTTTGCATAGTGGGCCAAAACGAAAGCACCACCTCAAACAGCCCAAGGCACACTTCGCCATGGCGACTGCTTTTGCGCACGTCAAAAGGGAGTCTTCCTTCTCACCGCCGTTCGATGCATACCTCAATCCTTCTTGCGTCTGATCTCCATAGATGCTAACTGCAGGCTGGACCCCAAATCGTGCTAAGCCCCATGCCCAACAGACAGCCGATGCCGGCAACTCGCCAATATTCCTTAAACATCCTTGCGCTGTAGGCTATAGATAATTCAGCCTGACACCAGACCGGAACCACATCCTGAGCATCTCCTGAACCGACTGACAGCTCATAACGTGTCCGTCCTTGTTTAAGTAATCCGGGTTCAGCAGTCTTTCAAGGTTTGGGTCGCAATGAAGCGTCGACATCCAGAAGAGCACCCGGCCCGGTATGCGCTTCATGTCAACTTCTCCCAGAGGAAGATCTGAGGCCCACGGAAAGAAGTTGTAAGCGAAGTCCACATGACCACCTCCGCGAAGATCCATGTCTGTCATCACCTCTAGGCTCTAGGCACCCAGAGCAGAGAGCAAACCCCCAGACTTGCTTCCAACTGCGACAGCTGTCTGAGCACATTGCCCCACCGCGAAGTTCGTCTTGAAAAACGTTGCGGGGCACCGCAAACATCGGGCAGCAAGTGAGCGGCAAGCATTCCATGCCCTCTCTGCAGTCCATGAAGCGTACAGCAACCACCACCTGGAGGAGCAGGTAAGTTGCACCTCGGATGAAGAAGGCTTTCAAGACCACCGCTGCTGCGAGCTACGCAGCCTAAGTCCTACGTCCCGCTCGTCGACTGCTCGCAGCTGCTCGCCAGGCCGGGCCGCTCATGATCCAACGGCAGGGTTCTTCGAGAAAGCCTTGCGCAAGGACTGCGGTCCACGTCTCGTTGGAAAGCAGCTCCTGGTTTCAGGCGAGCCCTAACACGCTTTGCATAACACGGCTCGCCGCAAGTTCACCCTGCCCCCTGGGCCCTGCCTGGCCATACCACATGGATTGCAAGTCCGGCAGGAAAACCCAGAAAACCGGACACCAAAATGGCTTGAAGTCCAGGCCCTGCCCATTTCACAAGTAGGGCTGGTCGGTGAACTCCCGTGATCTGCTACATTACTCTGCCATCCGCACCTGCAAAACATCGACGCCAAGATGAAATGAAAAAGCCACTGCACCTGCGAGAACCTCAAAATCCCACAGACAACTTTCGACTGCAGGCACCGCAGCAGCAGAGTAAGTTGCTGGCAGATCCTGTTCGACCGCCAAGCAGTACAAGAGGCAGCCACCCGAACTCAAAAATCAGTGCGGACCTTATGCAGCCGGAAGCGACTGAATGTGACGCTCCAATGGCGGGCTCAGCTGTTAAGCCACCGACACTGCCATAGATGTGCACAACCACCAGCGTTGAAGGAGTATGAGCTGCAACTTCTGCACCAGAACCCAGGAGTGTGGCCGGCTCCACATCGCATCCAGAATGTATGCTTGCATCGTGCTGCCAAGCCAAGGGCGTCTGAAAACGCACGGCACCACGACTTTCGATACGGCACCAGCAAAGTAGACTACCCCCAGGAATAGTTTGATGAAGACCTGAACAAGAACTTTAACCTTACAAACACCTTGTCCATACGGCTGCCTCGGAATGGCTGAGCTTAATGACTGGAAGCCAAGATACAAGGCTCCAGGGGGTTCCCTTCGGACCCCCACTCAGGGCCAGGAGCAGAAGAACGGAAGGCAACAACAAAGCTCCATGACCGCCATGCTTGGACCTGCAGCACGGACATTCGCGCACAGCCTCTAGCAATCTAGCAGCTAAGGAAACAAACTCTGGGTGCTTGCATCTCGCAACGCTGACTTCTCAGGACGTCACTCGCAGAACAACTGGCCGAAGTACAGGAAGTAAAGACCGAAGCCAGCAAACAAAAAGAATCTTGGAGCCAAGTGAGAGTGGCAAGCCAGAAGAAGAGACACTACCTCAGTCCAGGCCAAACTCAAGAACCGCTTGTCGTCGACACTTAGTGAAATCGCCGTCGTGGCAACGCATGCAGTGCTGAGTGACGGGCCAGCAGCCAGCCAACCATCTGGAAGTGACTTTCTGGCAGCTGCGGGATTGGTACGAGGCCGTAGGCCTTGCAGGCCGTGTATCCAAGACCTCTTCGGCTGTTGTGCGTCAAGTTTGCCCGCATCGTCAATCCTGAGCTTCCGAGGCAGGGTTGCGATGTGTCACATCATCACGAGCGAAGTCGTATCACCCGTGTGCAGTCACGTCAGAGACCGTAGCCGTAGCCATAGACATGCACCAGGCGTGGCTTCACTAAGTTTTGTCGGCTATGCCTCAAAACCCTCGATAAAAATGGCTAGTGCAAAAACAAAAAACTCCATGGGCAAGCGCAACACTATATAACAACAAATAATAAAACGAAAAAAGCCAAGAATGACAATAATAATAGCAAGACTTGCTACATACAACACTTTATAACTTGGTAGATCTGGGAATATTCTCCTCATGGTGACACTACCGTATGGGGCTCTTACGTTCAAACACTAATCCGCTATGGCTATGAGACATGCCCATGCTGTATACCTGCTTCGTGGTGTAGCCCCCAAATTAGAAAAATGCTACAACAATCATAAGAATCGTCCGACAGACATGGAAAAGCACAGATCGAACAAAGGCCGGGCAGGCAACTCTGCCCCGAAGTCTGTGGCGGAAGACGCACTGCGGACACCAGCCGAAGGCCGCCGTACAGCTTCGCGTCTTGTGCGCGTGCTGCCGCGTGGCGATCAGCATCCCATCAGTCCGCCGGACTCCGTCGTAGCACTTCCCCCGTGCCATTGGGAGCGAGGGTCGAGGTGCCGAATGTCAGCCTAGACGCAACCAACGGCAACGCCGGTTTTCGAGGCGAAACGCTCACGCCGCAGCGGTGGCGGTGGGCGTTTTTCGTGCTGTTCGTGGTCTTTCCACTGTGCAATCCTGTTCGTGTCCATCTCCCGAAGTGGTCCTGCCTCTCCGCCTTGCCCGGTTTTAGTGCGACCCTTGCTTGCACTCCCATGAATTGTGCTACTTGTTAGAGCGCCGTGCACGGTTTGGCGGTGACTTGCCTTCCACATCCTTTGCTTGCAGCTCGGTGCTGGTGCCGTCATCAACCTCTCATCTAGGCTTCCGCCTTGCACGATTGCGATGCATGAGTTCTCCTGGATGCAACTTGCCCGAGCTCATTTTCTGCGCCTCCTATACTGTTGGTACCATGACCTGAGCTTTGCCTCTGCGTCTGCACCCAATCGTACCGGTCAAATCCCTGTAACTTGACAGGACCCGTTCGGAGTAGCTTCCTTTCAGTGCAACGCGCGATACGACTTCAAGATACTTGAAGTAAACCGGCTCAGAAAGTAGACACGCAAACACTCTGAACCAAGTCAGGGCACGGTAGAAACGCACGGCTGCTGGGTGATTCACGATCAGGCCAGCCGCGACACTGACGCAGAATAGTGTGATGAAGAGCCGAACCTACAGTACCAGCATGTACCAGCAGCACGTGGCACGCAACACTTCCCGATGGTTGCTCTTGTCTTGTCTTGCTCGCGGGCCTGCTCGGGAGGTTCACACAGAAAGAACGGCTGCAAGATCTCCTGCGAATCCGTGCACCTCGTGGCAAGCTTCATATCTCGCAACGCTTTTGAAGGCTTTTCAGAACCGAGTGTGTAAGGCGCATGCACTGCATCTGATGTGAAAAGGGCTTCCTCTGGCCGTCTGTAGGTGATGACATTTCTCAGGCTGAAGCCTTTCCACACACGGAACTTTCAACCCCCACTGAACCGAAACAGCGTGGCAAGAGCTGCTCTTCGTGGCAAGATGACTCCAGGCCTACACTCATGCTGGCCATGCAGTTCCGAAGACTGATCTACCATCAGTCTGAGCGTTGAGCCAGCAACACATCACATCAGAGTCGCACGTACGTTCTTCTATGCGCAGACTATGTGTGACAGCACCAGGTGGGGGGACGGCGTGGGATGGCGTGGGCAGTGAGCAAGCGCGAACGGATTTGGGTGCTTGGGACCCGGCGTTGAAAAATTCCTCGAACAGCCCGTATATTTCGAGCTCATCTGTGACGCACAGACACACAATGCGAGCATGACCGCTGGCTCCGGGGTCTGCCTGCCGTTCCCTGCACCTAAGACGTCAAGAAGTTACGCGATAACCGACTGTGACTTCCAGGCTACTTGAAGAACGTTCATGTGCCTAGGCCGCTGACGGAGATTTGAACGCCGGTAAGAAGGCCATTCAAAGCAACTAAAAAGAATGTCACCAGCTCGAAGGTCCTGCGCCAAACGACCAACTTCCAGCTGCTTCCAAACTGAGTGCCGCACTTTGTGTAGACTCACTCGGCGCTAGGGCAGCCAGTCATGCCGGACTTCACCATGCCGGAAATCATGGGGCACCTTAAAGAAAGATGAGTGACCCTTGACAGGCATCAGACACTGCAACCCAAGCCAGCTGCTTATGTACAAACTCTGGGTGGGCCCGTCGACGTCTCTCGCGGGAGATGCGGTCTTGCAGTCTGTCGATCCTGTGCTGCAAAACCAAGCTCTGTGTCTGATCTTTCCGTGCCACACAAAGAATACCCGGAATGCCAAGATAGGACCGCCTGAACGTTTTTCGCATCCATTCAAAGAGCCTCACAACGTGCCAAGCAGCAGTGGTTGATCGGAGGAGCAGGCACGATGCAACATCCAAACTCTGAACCGACCAAGTGGCCAAAATCTGCGTTTGCCTTTCAAGGCTTCTTCGATCATTTGCTCATTCGTCATCTGATCGGCGCCCGCCATGACCTGTCGGCTCGCGCACGAAGCACGGCAAACTTGCACTCGGTCAGACATCTTAAGCTATCGACTGCGCTGGAGATTTTGGGTCTGTCGGGCTCAGCCTGCAGTAAACGAAGCAGCTCAAGCAGCAAAAGCTATCTATGGGTGCTTGGGCGATGGCATCCTGCTGATGCATCTTTGCTCTGGTCCGCAGCTTGCGAGCTTCGTCATTCGTGATGGCACCCCTGTCCAGCAACTCCTGGCCATGGATTACAAGACTGTTGCGAAAGATGCAGAACGTCAAGGCATGGCAACTCAAACGACAAATTCCAATCCTGAATATGTTCTTCGCTTTCTTCAAACTTCTGGTATGCTTCTTCCACCTGGCGGTCATTTAGCAACCCGCAGACTGGCTTCCGTTTAATTCCGTCGTCACACCTCCCGCGCTTCCATTCGCTCCTTGGCACAAACCACTTCGGACACCATCACCTGCGAGGAGCAGCAGCAGCAGCAGGAAAACAGTTCAATTTGGATTTGGAATTGCAACTGCACGAAGCTCAAGTTTGCACCCGCCTCGATGGTGCCCTGTGCCAAATCCCTGGAAGCTTCCGCCATGCTTGCAAAGCTGCTCAGGGCAAGCAAAATGGAAGTGTTCTGGCACACTGGCTTTATGAAGCCTGTGTGCGCGACCTACAGCAAGCCTGTTCTACGACCTCATATATGGTGCAAGATCATTCCGCATCAATGATGATTTGGTGCTACACTCTTCCGTCATGTCGGACACCTGGGACTGAATTCGAACCGGCCATCGGCAGTTGCTCCAACAACTCACATTGTGAACATCAGCCAGGAAACAACCCAATTGCTACGTTGTTTGGTGTGTTTTTGTTTTTTGTGCATGCGATACAGCAAACTACAGTATTTATGTTTCAAGTCCGGGCATGTCGGGACACACAACTGCGGTCACAAAAGCAAAACAGTTCGACAAGCAATGCAATTGCAATTAATATACTTTTTGTACTATACATCCAACATCATGCCTTCTCAGGGGGATTTGGCCCATGATCTCCTGTTGAAACTTTGGGCTCAAGGGCCCGATGTCTCCTGTCAGCGTGTTGGGTTTCTGGACCGAGTCACCCGTTGAGGGTTGTCGGGTTTGCCACACATCATAATTATCGTGATATTCGCTTCGGGTTTCGGATTGAAATCATCATCTGAGTCAAATCAGAACGTCGGCGGGTAAGTCTGACGCCACTTCCTTTGCTCAACGCGACTCCGGGTCGGACGTCGGCGCCTAGCACCTGGATGAGGCAGCCCATCACGTGAAAGCGTGGGCACATTGGAAGCATCGACTGCGGCCCGGCATGGGAAAGCAACAAAGCGCGAGACAAAGGACAGAGGACCACCTGCCCGTCTGGGCCGATGGCGCCGATGGCCCCCTTGGCCACACGCATCCCAGCCGCACAAGCCTGGTCGCCAATTGCCCTCAGAAAAACGCTTGTTTTGTTTTTTGGACCGTTTTCCTGCCCGATTCGTGTCTGGTCGGTGCGGTGCGTCCTAAGTCTAGGCCTTCCCGCGTGATCCCGCGTGCACCTGCGGCTACGGCGCTGGGCGCAGGGGCAGGCGGCCAGGCGGCTCGGCCCCTCGGCCTTGGCCACCGGAACCCAGCTTGTGCCGCCGCATACCCTGCTACCTCCGTCGGCGGGAGGGCGCGCAAGGCGTGTTGGTTCGGGGCGAACGCTTCTCCTCCAGCAGACGCTCGTCCGCCCACGCTTGGATGAACGCCGGATGCCCGATGGGCACGCCGAGAACCACGAAGCAGGCGTCTTGTCACCTCGCCACACATCCGGACCGAGGTCGGCCACCTCGGGCGGCTCTGGCACATCAGACCAGCCGAACATCCGTGTTTTTCCCCTTCTCATCCCACTAATAATATATGGATGTGCGCCCGTAGTGGTGCGAGCTAGCTTGGGGCGACATCTTGCAGAGCCGTTAGTAACGACTCGCGGGACATTGTGTCATATGCCGCCCGGCCGTCGAGGGAGACGACGAATGCATCAGGAAAGCATGGCTACTCCCTCGCAGGCGGGGGGTAGCGAGAGGGGGGTCGGAAATAGTACCGGTACCTATTTCGAAGGTGGCTTGAGGTAGCGGGGGTTTGGAGGGAGTGGGAGGACTCTTCCCAGCTGAGTAATTTTCGTCACGACCAGGAATAAGTACCCGGACTTATACCAGAACTTTGATGTTGGGGGGAAGGTTTACGGAGGTCTCATGACTCTCACTGGATGCACTGTCGCGGATTTCTGTCTTTTTGTGCGCCCCTGCAATTGACACCGGCTGGCCATACGTTTTTCGTCGGGACTCCTGTTCACAACCAACCACCCAGGCATCAAACGTGGTTCGGAACTTTCCTCGTGTGCACAAGGACCTAGATAGGACACGTATTCCTGTTGAGATCCTCCGGACACGTCTATCACCCAAGCTGTTATTATCAATCTCTTCATATAACAGCTACTGGGCTGGTGAGCCAGCCCGCTCTTCCTACTATACAAACTTGTATAACTGCTACAGCGGCGGTGCGGGTCGGTACCTATTTCCCGGCTTCCCCGTAGCCTGGCTGGCTTGGGTAGGTCTAGCTTCGGTGTAAACAATCGGTATTTCCCAGGTATTCATTCTGTAGAAGGCATGCAGTGTAAGTTCCACCCCACTCTTCCTACTGTACAAACTAATATTATATAACTGCTAAAGCGGCGGTCTGGGCATGCTCAAAAAATCGCTCTGCTAAAAAAACCGCACAACCAACGATTGGCACAGACCTCAACGACATCACAAGACCTCGAACTGCCTGGTTTCAGCACCCTGGCAATTTTTTGAATTTCTCTTCCCTTTGTCATCTTCGTCCCTCTCAATTCCATAACATCAGGTAAATCTTAAATCTTTGAGAAACTTCTGCGCACCCCCCGCTTGGTTTGCGCCTCTCTCCTCTCCCGCTCTCTGGACAATTCCAGTTTCTCTACTTCTTTTTTTTCTTTTTTTTTCACGCACCTTTTTAACCAGAGGTAAGTTCGCGATGAGGGTCCCTGTGCCGACGCGCCCTACATTGCAGCGCCCAGCGCAGCTGTTGTAGGACACAGCCTGCTATGCTGCATCCCAGGCGCCTCGGCGCGGAGTTCGTGCAACTCGGGCTCTGGGCCTTCTCCGAGCTCGGCAGCGGGCGGGAGCTCAAGGAGAGAGGCAGCAAAGGCGCGCTGGGCTGCGACCGCCAAGAGCCCGGACCAGCGCGCAACCCAAGCGGTGATCGCGGCCGGTCTAGAGGCGGCAGGGACCGCCGTCGCTTTATTTCGCGCGAGCAGGCGCAGGAGCTGCACGGTCTCAGTGCCAAACCTGCCGCCAATCTCGACTC